>JAPEVG010000274.1:26708-48048 GCA_029747595.1 Trametes cubensis | reverse complement strand
TCAATTCCAGAAGAATCCGGGGACGGTGTGGGCTTTTGCAGAGGATTTGGGCGTGACGTTAAAGATCGCACACCAGATCGAATGGGGCTGGAAGGGCCGGGGTAAGGTAGCTCGCAAGAGTGGTTGAGGGTGCGGTCCACGCAGACTTGGATTCAGAAGACATTCGGATGTGTGTACGATAGGCAGAGAAATGTGAAGCTTGTAGTTCGAGGATGAGAACGTGCCGTAGACGCCCGCACAGGCTGTCTTTGTCGATCAGTTGCGAGCCACGTGGGCGAGGCCGGCACATCGGCGCAACGCGTCTCTCACAGTAGCATGAGCTTGTAGCTGGATTTCAAGTCGAGCTGGATCGAGCTACTTACCTTGCTTGTGCTCTCGGGTCATTCATCTTCTGTTGTTCACGACATAACTGGCACCTGGTTTACTGCTGCTCACTTGGCTGAGACTGCGAGAGGCGTTCACGCGTCTCTGTATGACTTAGGACCATGCCTGCCGCCGCCGGAGAACACAGCAGCCATAGCAGCCTCTCTATCCCGAACTCCACCGATGGGGGTACCTCCAATGGCTCTGCCACGCCAACAACGGGTCAGAGTGCACCTAGCATGATGGGCGCTGCGCCAGAGTCCACGTTGGCGTTGGATGGGGACAGGGAAACCCAGGTAGGCCCCGATCTCCTCCTGAATCACGCCCGAGAATGCCTGATCTCGCCTTTCGCTTGGATAGATACAGATGCTCTCTGATCAGCTGAAAGTGGAGAACCGGATTAAGGAGGGCGCAGAGAATCTGTTGCAAATGCCTCTGAATGTGAGTTAAGTTTCGATTATAATTGCACGCGACCGCGGCATTCGCTGCCGTGGCGTATCTAGTGGCAGGCGGAGGAGCCGTCCATGTCGTCGCGTATATATGGCCGCTTAGAAGACGTACTCGAAGCTAGTTCGAAGGATATAGTTGTAACGAATAACATTGTTTCTGACGAACTTTCATGAAGCCTACGCTAAGGTCTCAAGTTGAATCAGAACTCGCGACTGCTAAGCAGAAGATACAAGCCATCGAGAGGTCGATGGAATACTGTGAGCCCCCTATGCTGATCTTCTAGCTTGACCACATCTGATCATGCGCAGTCTCCGAGCGCGGTTCACGCAGGAGAAATCATGAGATGAATGGGAACGGCGTACGCAAATTCACAGGCCAGCCGTTGCAAGCTCCGGATGGCTGGAAGGAAGAGGGATCCGAGCGAGGTATTCACGCAGCCCGCCTCCTGCCGTCATGAGGCTGATTGTCGTGCAGACGACTTCCGCACAGCGATGCATCAAGCGAGGAGCGCAATCAAAGCACTTCTGCATCTATCTCGACAGTACCCGTACAGTCATCCAGGTTCTTCTGCACCCTCCCCTTCAGCGTCTCCCTCAACATCAACGTTACCTAACGTATTGACCGCATCTGAGGCCGAGCTGAATCGCGCCCGTATCGAGACCATGGCTAGGCTGATTGGTATCCTACAGCGCAACCTGCGCGTCAGATATGAGTTGGATGTCGCGGAAGTCGTCCATGCGTGAGTTAGAACTGTCCGCGTATGCAAGTGCGGGGGATGACCTGCATTTGGAACAGCGTACTGCCCTCCCTCGCGGACAAGGCGACAAGGCAGGCTCGAGCAACCGCCTACAGATTGATCCGCCATGCGCTGGTCGACTCACACTCGGTCAGACGTCTGGGGGAGCAACATCTGGACTGGTACATCGTCAAGTATGCACTGTACAGCGATTCTGCCAAAGAGCCCATCATTTACGCCATTTCTCAGGACTCTTTCTCGAGACAACAAGCATTCAGTAGAGAAGGAGCAGGTCATCAAGCTCATTCGCGCTATCGTCGACCTCGGTTCAGAACGGCATCTGTCCCACTCTGGCGTTGGATCGGGCTCAGTCCCCCTCTCAGATGCGGTTATGCGCGCGCTGATCGCAGTCGCGGAATACCCTGAGGACCCGTTCAAGCCAATATGCGTCCAGACCCTTACGGAAATTCGTAAGCTTCTTACACGTTCTCTCATACTCTATAGAAGTTGGCTGATGTATCGAACCAGTTCTCATTGATATTGAGTTGATGGCGCGAACCGGAGGCATCCGCGTGCTCCTACATGCGCTCGCGGAGGGCCCTCTGGAGATGGCACCGTTACTGTCGCAAGCCTTTCTACACATCGTCGATTCCCCGAAAACAAGAGCGTACCTGCATCCTGGCACGGACCTCGAGGTAGGCAAACCCGGGACACGCCGAGGCTTTATCTTACAGTACGCTTTTGGGTAGATCGCTCTGTCCGGTATTACAGACGCGTACGGGCGAGGCTCCGAACACCAAGAAAGAATCAAGGGATGCACCCGTATCGTTTCGTCAATGCTACGAACATGGAGCGGTCAGTGTAATTGCCCTTGTACTGACGACAATTTGTACTTATGCGTTCTCAGGTCTGATGTACTGCTGTATCAACGACATGACCGCTATCCGTGCTCTCATTGACTGCTTACGCATCCCGTCACTTGAAACACGAGTGGGTGGACTAGACTCGACAAGCATGCGCGGGACTGACGTTGTCACTCACACAGGAGCTCATTCTTGACATGTTCTTCGATCTCCTCAACATCAAACCGCCAGAGTGGCACAAGACCTTCATCGAAGGCAGGCGTTTGACGAGTACGTACTGCTCGCCTCTCCTAAGATCTGGCATTGCTCAGAGTTCCGGCAGTGTATGGCAAGACTAGACGTAGCGCCGAGATCACTCAGCGGGAACAGATACCCCACAAACCCCAAGATACCCTAAAGCTCACAGATCAGTACATCGCATTGCTTATTTTGGTTTTCTCAAAAGCTGGACTTTTGGATGTAAGCTGCCTCCGATGGTGGGACTCTCTGCGTACTCGTAGCTCATGGGCGTTGTTAGGCTCTTACTTCGATGTTCGAGGAATCGAGCGTCGGATCTCCGCTCTCACGGAGAGCTACTCTGCTCATGGCAGAAATTCTACAGAAGGCTAACCGAGTGCTGCCGCTCTCGATAGCTGCAAAGATCCAGGTATGTGCATGTATCTTCTACGTTTGTGGCTTACGTTGACTGCAACAATCTCCACAGGCACTTCCTCGAGTGTTCAGCCTGGCATCAGACTATAATGACAACGAACATCGTATAGTTGGCTCTTCTGCACTGTCGGCGATCAACAGTTTCAATCGCCATTGGTCTCGGATGGAACCAGCGGTGAAAGGCGACACTCGCCCACGGTACGTAGCACTTCCATAAGCTCGGCGCTGCTACTCACGACGAATCATGCCGTTCTGTAGAGCCAATTCCATCGAGGACGCCTTGCGCCGCCAGAGGCAGATCGAGCCAGCCAAGCTCAAGATGAGCATGCAGATGGACGACAAGACGTTCCAGGCGCTTTTGCTCGACACTCAGGTGATGGCGACGAAGGACCATATGAAGTGGAACTTTGAGACTCTCCAGGACTTGATTGAGGGCCCACTGCATAGCGCGAAACGGATGGAAGAGGCGATCAAGGTGTCACGGTATATCCGCAAAGTGATGTCGTTCTTTCATCCGTTCAGTCATCGCTTCTCCGACCTTGCCAATACCAAGGTGAGCTCGTCGAGCACCACCGTGATCAGTAGATCCCATGTCTCAATATGCTGCAGCAAAACCATCGTTGGGTGCGACTAGGATGCTCGCTATTGGACGCGTTGATGTCCAGTCCGGACGGAATTCGCTTCTTGCACGACGACGAGTTCTTGAGCCAATTGGTCAAGAGCTTCGCCCAGCTTGACCCTGTGAGTACACTTGGGGCAAGGGTATGTTCTGACCGGCGGCCTGTTCTGACACTGCTAGCTCGCAGCTTACTCCGGCGCCTGTCCCCGATCCAATATTCTCGAAGAAGCGGGTGCAGGATACTCTCACATGCGGCTACTTCGAGATGCTCGGCACTCTCAGCAAGCGGAAAGAAGGCGTCGAGTACGATTGCACATGATAGTTGCCTGATCATTGACTGATAAGCAACTTCAGGCTGCTCGAGAAATTCAAGCTGTTCACGGCGTTCTACCATCTCACTGAGCTCCGACAGCGCGAAGACCTGATAAAGGGAATCATTGAGAATCTCGACTACAGCATGTATGAAGATTTCTAAAGAGTATCGCTCAGACAACTGACAGGTGTCATCAGCGACGGCCATTCACGAATCGTCTTATCCAAGGCGTTGACATCCCAATACAAGGTATTTTTGATGGTTCTACGTTTCTAGCCCGTTGCTGACCCTGATATTACTAGGCGATCCGACATTACGCCACCGACTACTTGGGGGGATTGATACGAGCAAGCCCAACGGCGAACGCTTGGATGCTCCGTCTGCTTTTAACACAGCTATACGACCCATCACCGGACGTGCGCGAGCTTGCAGTGCGCTTCCTGGAAGAAGCCTGCGAATCCATGGACGTTCTTCAGATGGTCGTCGAGATGCAGCCCACACTTGATCATCTCGGGGAAGGACATCCCTTGTTGCTCAAGTAAGTCACTTGTCTTCAATTGCTGTATGGATGCTCAAGGAGTCATAGGTTCATGTCTACCCCTACCGGGTTCCGATTCTTGTATGCTGCAGACTACATTGATAGGGAGATCGAGCTTTGGTTCCATGTGAGTTGGTTGCGTTGATCGTATAACCGCTGCGCATCTGACTGTCCGTTCATCAGGAACGCAATCTCCATTACGTCGTGCACATCGAAGTATTCCTGGCCAAGGCATTCAACCAAAATGTCAACGATGACGTCGACGACAGCCTCTTGTGAATATGTCGGTGATCTCTACCGGGACATTGCTGATACCTCTCTGCAGGGCGTTCGATGGGATTGTACCCCTTCACTTCTATGGTGTCATGGCCAAGACAGAGCTCGGATGCGAAGTGCTACAAGAGAAGGGTCACTTTACAGAGTTCGCGCAGTTCATTCGACGCCATGGATTGGAGAGTGAGGACCAGGAAGTGATCTTCAAACTCAAGAGCGTGCTGTGGGCGGTCGTGAGTATATCTGTCCCGAACTCCCTACACAATCATGAACAACGCACACAGGGAAACATTGGTGCCACCGTGCGCGGGCTCCCATTCCTTGAGGAGGAAGAAATAATTCCATCTATTCTGGAGATCGCAGAGCAATCGTTAGTTCTGTCCGTCCGAGGGTACGTGTTTGCGCTTGGGCTCGGCAGGATATCTATGAACACCGTTTCTGTAGGACGTGCTTCTTCGTCTTGGGCTTGATTTCGTCCACGCCACAGGGTGCAGAGATTCTCGACGACTATCACTGGGAAGCCACATTGTCTCCGTTGGGCTTGCCTACTGGCCTCTGTGTTCCACTAGATGTCGACAAATTCGTTTCGGTAGGCCGTTACTATGCCAGGTTCCTCGGTGCAGATCAATTGATCAACTTCCCATCCAGATTCCTCCTTGGGAGTGCGTCGCTAGCGAAGCTGTTGATGAGAGCCGTCTCGCCCCTCCAGAAAGCGACGAGGAGATGGAGGTTATGACTGCGATTTACAACCTTGCGAACACTGTCATCGCGAACGCTGCCTCACGTTCTCTCACTAAGTACGTCCCTGATAGCTCCCTGAAGTTAATGATACTGAGTATAGCCAATCAGGATGAAGAGCAAACCGGAATATCGCCATATCTTCAATTCTCCGAGCATGTTCTATCGTGCGCTGCATACAATCTCGTCGCAGAAGTATCGTCAGCCAGTGCGACGATACATCTTCGATCTCTTCAACATCGACCTTGATGCGGAGGTCGTCCAACAACTCTCAGAATGCGCGATCTCTTTACGCATTCCTATCACATCACAAGAGCCCGCCGAGCCGTCGGAGCCCTCTCCAGTTGATGACAAGCCGACAACGTTCAGGCCAAGACCGGCACGCCACCACGTTGACGAGAGCGACGATGAGGAGTCGGACGTGGAAGAGAAGGAGGCTGCAGCGAAGAAGCCACGAGCACCGGTCATGAGTTTGCGGCCGAAGAGCCGTATCATTGGGTTCAGTTGATCGTGTAGCAACGACGGGCCTCGACATTGGACCTATTGTGACTTCATTGCTACAGGGAGGATTTGATCGCATCGCTTGCTTTCGTGCTTGCATTATTGGGGTGTACTACTAACGGACTATGCATCGTGTATACCATTTCATTTTCAAGACTCTCAGGCGTTCGTCTCCCTCGGGGCCTGTGTTACTGACCTGGAGAAGCAAGAAACACTCATCTAGTGCAAGGTTTGCGCCAAGACAATAGAACAAAGGGATCGCCACCTCGGCCAGGTTTGTGGCCGACTGTGGTCATAACAACATCAATAGGCGCCTCGGTACGAGCAACAATAATCTCGAATTCAGCCTAATACAAGTAACTGACGCTGAAGTCCTAGAGTATAACAGGCGATCAGGGACTCCGTTGCTCCTCGAACCTTTCTCCATCAAGCACACCGAGCCTCCAACGACGTTCTAATCTGATGATGCCTCTCTCAGAAATTTGCCCTGGCAATGGCTGTCTCTATAACATACCCGTGGCGATCGAAGAACACCACTTGCACACACGCAGGCTTGATCTTGGTAGCGTAATTGCACGCATGAAACGCCACTTGCAGTACTCCAGGACCTGTACCATCGGTCCAATGCCAGTGCAGACTTTCATCGACGAATTCCTACCTCCGTTACCTGCAGGAAGAGAGAAAGACATTCTATCGAGCAGAGGTGCCTTCAAAGGGGTGCCATCAAGTGCCGCTACTCCTGCAGAGATCTACGAGCCTTTGGTGTGTGTTCTTTCGCATGGCTTGACCTTGACGGCTCATGGCGTGCTACAGATAACTGCACTGAACAAGTGTACTAAACGCAAAAGCCGCGTTCCTGGCTTGTTCTTCGAGAACGCGTCCGAACGCTCCGAACATCCGCACGAACGAGGCTACATGAAGCCTCACATCTGCTGCTACGCATCACCGCACGTAGACCTCGTACGACGCTCGCCCATCTCTTCCCAAACAGAATTCGGCTACGCAGAGCTCTTCTTCGAAGTGAAACCCGATGTCTCTCTCGATTTCTTCACCGACCCCTCTCAAACAGCGACAGCCGAAGCGCGCGCATCTCACGAGTTTGTTACTCAGCACGAAGATCGTGAAACTAAGGCCCGCGTCGACAGGTCTCTTGCTCTCCACATTGAGTATGCTACTGAAATTTTGGCCCGTCAGAATCGCGTCTTCCTCTTCTCCGTATCTATGGCTGGTAGTTTGGCTCGTCTCTGTCGATGGGACCGCTCCGGTCTCATCGTCAGCGGGGCGTTCGATATCCATGACCGCCCCGACCTGCTTTGCGAGTTTCTCAGCCGCTTCGCACATGCGTCTAACAGCGCCCGGGGACACGATGAGACGGTCGAAATGGCGACTGCAGACGAGGAGTCGTTCTTCAAGGGTGCAATCACCGAACATGTCCGCAAGCAGTTAAGGCTCGAAGGCGATGCGCTTGACGAAGCCATCAGAGAACACTACGAGCCTAGTCATGTCATGACGATGCATGTCAATGCTGTCGATCCTACTCGCCCCAATCGTGCAGGAGGAGTTCAGCGGTACTTAGTATCAAGACCGGTCGTGTCACCGCGATACCTCACTGGCCGAGCTACCCGCGGATACTGGGCGGTGGCAACGGAGACAGGCCAGGTGGTGTTCCTGAAAGATACTTGGCGCCTTCCAGACGAGAAAGAGGGCGATGTGATGATCGGTCTGAACAGAGCGGGCGTACGGAATGTCCCATCTGTGTTGGCCCATGGTGACGTCTACTCAGCACCTCCTAGAGTTGGGGAAAAGCTCTCGCGTGAGTAATACGTCCTACAGACGCAAAAAAAAAACCAGCTCACGGAGGATGTAGCTATCGACGCGCAGTTAACCATGTCCGACCGTTACGACGGGAAGGCTTGGATCTGCAGGGTGCGCGGCAAAGAAATTGCTGTGTCAACTCACGTACATTATCGACTCGTTCTGGGAAGCGTTGGGTATCCTCTAACGAGGTTCAAGGGCACGGATGAACTCCTCAGAACGACCTATGATGCATTCCTTGGTAGGTCATCTGTCTCCTCAGCGTTTTCTTGCCCAGCTCATTATCAGCAGCGATGCGAGATGCACTAGCAAAGGATGCACGAATCCACAGAGACATCAGCGATGGTAACATCATTCTTGTGCGTGAAGAAGAAGGGGCAGCACGAAAGGGCTACCTCGTCGATTGGGAAGCATCCTCACGAGTAGACGAGGATGGCTTTTCTCTAGACCGTACAAGAATGGTGAGTGGGCTCGATCGCGTTCTACCCACAGCCAGATCGCCAGGGACTTACGCGGGCTTTGGCAGGGCACATGGAAGTTCATGTCCATCAGCGTCGTGAATGCGTCCCCGAAACCACAAACCATCAGAGACGACATGGAATCGCTCTTCTACGTCGTGCTCTACCTCAGCCTCCTCCACCTTCCCCACGACATCGACGATCCTGACGCTCTCCGCGCCTTCATCCACAACTTCTTCAACCACTCAGCCTTCCTGCACGGTGTCCTGCGCGGGGGCGACAGCAAACTCACCAACGCGGCAACGCGCGCGTGGACGAACCAAGTCAAGTTCAGTAGCCCTGATTTGCAGGCCTGGTTGAACATGGTGATGGACTACCACAGCCCGCCTTATCACCTCAGAGAGGAGTTAGCGGGCCGGTGGGTGAATCCGGATTACTTGGATGCGTTCTGGGGCACATTCCTGGGGGAGCGTACGTTGCCGCAGGACGACAGAGTCGACAACGAGGTCGGAAAGCCGCGCCCGATCGCGGACTCTGCACCCAACTCGCTCATCCCCTTCGATCGTGCACAACGCCGTATGGAGGTAAAGGAGAAACCAACACAACGCCCTCCCCGCTATCAAGAACCGCCATTGCCTCTGCGACGTAGCAAACGCCTTCGTGCTCGGGAGTTAGTACAGGAGTCCGGGTCTTCATCCGTGGACGTAGGTGTCCCTCAAGGACACCCTGAACATAACCATAATGCTACTAAGAGACGTCGAATCGGATGAAGGTAGCAGGCGGCTAGTCCTCACATACGACTATCGTATTCTTGACTTCGTTTGTAACACATACTTTGTCATCCAAGTGCATACAACCATTCCGTTGTTGTGAGTCGCCGGGTGCTCACGGGGCACTTACGCTGCATCAGTAATTGTATCGTCACATTCAGCTGATGGTGAGATAGTATCCCAGAATTCGCCATCCGGTTCGAACTCTCCATCGTCCGACATACTCCCCTCCGACCTGACAACGACAGTTCCCCTCATTGAGTGCATTATTCCCGAAGCGAATCGTAGTGATGTGTTGCCATGATCCCTATCCGCGTCCGCTTGCCAATCGCTCGAGTCGCGCCCTTCTAAAGCCATGACGTTGGCGGATTGGAGGGCGAGGAGGAATCGGCAGATGAGGATAGCGGTCAGGCTGCCAGGGCCGCGTCGCGGATACGCGGATGCAGTAACGTGTCAGATGAGGAGCTACTTTGAGAGGGCAGCCTGTACGCACGGGTCCGTCAAGATGGTCACTTGGCTGACCGGACTTCGTATGTCGACAATCTGCGGAAACACCATCGACACAATGCATTAATGGCTGAATCTCGAACAGCTGCTTACCGAAGTGAGAGTAAGGGTTAGGTGCAGCACATTCATAATGAGGAGAGCCCTAGCGTATATGCGTTCACCATCACGACCTCATCAGTAGTATTTGTGGTGCATGATGACTTACACGAAGTATACTGTTCCTATAGTATGTACGTCCTACGATGTCAATGATTCTGTGTGTGCGTGACCGTCGAGAAGCCGGGCACTGACCGCTCATGACCGTGACTCGGGCTATGGACCGCGGAGACCATTGTGCATCTCGGCGAAGTACAGATTTGCTCGCGTATCGCCAGGTTACCACAATTACGATCACGTCGGTGAGGATGGCGCAGCCCCGTGCAACCACAACACCTGGAAGCGTGTCAATAAGGCATTATCGAGATGTATCTTGGTATGACGGTGTCATACCCCTGCGGGCCATTGGTCAGGGGAGGATCCACGTGGAACGGTTCTGTCTCTAGTCCGCTCACATTTGTGCCTGAGAGGCTGTTGGCTGCGCAAGCGAGACGCATCCGAACATTGGGATATTTTGCCCCACTATTCCGACACCAAATACGTCCCACTAGGTTTGTGATAGTCAGCTATCAACAGGCTCCGTGTGGTATGCCCATAGGCCACGAACCAAGTTGATGGCCGTAGGCCCACAAGCAATGATGAACACTGCTGAAGCGAGGGTCCAGTTCATTTCGCTCAGAGCGAGGGCGCGGAGGGCGGAGAATGCTAAGTAACAGGGAAGTGATAGGTTCAATTAGCCGTCTTGAAGTTCGAATTGAATATATGCGCACCCGCCCAGAGAATATACTGCAGATACTCAATCACAGACGACGCGTTGACGAAACGAGTGCAGCTATTTTAAATGCCCCGTCAACATGGTGTCACAAGGTAGCCTCTCGCGCATTCGTACCTCTATGGCACATAACGGACGTTAGAAGCATAGAAAGAGCTATTACAAAAGGCAATCCGCACCTCCTTAGGCATGTCAGGAAGATACGAGAGAGCTTCAAGCAATGCCAAGCTGAGGAATGCCGTATACCGGATGGATATGAACAGCAAACTTGCGCCGGTCTTCTTCCTCGCCCACACGTATTGGACCTCCGGGCCGAAGGTGATGACATGTTCGTATATGAGCAGCACTAGCCATGGGGCGGCAAGCGATCATCAGCTATCAGCCATACGAAAGACACGAAGCTGCTCGTCAGTGTTCACCTACTGCGGCAATGCCTATGCGGTTGTCTAGCGTGCTGTAGAAAAGAGGACTGAGGCTCGAACAAGTACAGTATATAACGGATAGACGAACATGGTTGCAATGGACTGGATGATTTCTGACTCGGAGTCCGTCGACATATTGCGTGAGCGTTGTTGTGGAGGTGCCGGTGGGCTGACGCAGTTTTGAGGGTCTACAATGTCGATGAGGGATCCTGAGCAAAGGCCTTTTATCTTGTGTTCATTCGAAGAAAACCTGATTACTCACATTGAAAGCGGTGGATCTGCGGGCCCTGGGGACCATCGTGATCGCTGGTTAACTCTTGACGGCAGGTATGCGCTGATCAGTAGGTGGGCCTTGCTTCCAAGTGTTCCTGTGGTTCACATATGCACTCAGCGGCATCCGGGCAAACAAGAGCAATCTCTCTGATGGACGGGATGGAACACTGAGGAGATAACATGAGAGACTTTGTGGTTGCGTCGCGGAAGCAGACCAGGCAAGTGCATAGCGAAGACGCGTTGAATGGATATTGCCCGCTCAACGCTTTCATTCCCTCCCACGCTGTGTTACATTCGAGCTGCGACGCTTGGAGGACGGAAGTCGAGGACGAACTTCGCTGAAGAGCGTATGTTTTCCTGCTGACACCGAACTCGAGATGGACCGTGGTTGTCTGCGAATGTGCGACTACAACGTCTACCCCTGTTGATACGCAATCAGCATTTGTGGTGGTTGATGTGACGTGAGGATATGAGCTAACTAAACTGGGATGCAGCTGGTGGGGCGATTGGATGTGCGGTCATAGCAGCACGATACAATGACAGTTGGACTTCTGACTGAGGGCTCACAACACCCTTGCAGGATACACTTGATCGCCTTTTCGTGGGAGGGGTTCCCGGGAATGTGACCTGGAGAAGAGCACTCCATTGGTCTCATCAGCGTGAAAGAAGGATCAGAGTGTGGGGCGTTGTAAGAACAGAGCGGGGTTCTGATTGCGCGTCCGTGCCAATCTATCTAGGATGGCGACCACGATACTGTACAAGATACTATACAACGATCAGCTGAACACTCTTGCCAGTCATGACTAGACAGCTTCGTACTCACATTACATTTATGCTTCCAACACACGCACCCAGCCATCATACCCACTCCCGTGCGTTTTTGAGCACCTCGACGAGCTTCCCTTCCCGCGACTCCGGGTCCGTTCCCAGCTCGCTCATGTACTCCCACCGCGCCGTCTCCGGCAAGCTCATCAGGATGCTCTCGATGCGCGCCCCGGGCGTCATCAGCCCAAACTTCGTCCCACGGTCGTACACCAAGTTGAACTCCACGTATCGCCCCCTGCGGAGGAGCTGCCACCTGCGCTCGTGCTCGTCGCTCGGCGTGCGCGCGCGGCGCTCGAGGATCGGCAGGTACGACGGCACGAACGCGTCGCCCGCCGCGCGGACGAACGCGAAGATCTCCTCGGGGCTCTTCGGGCGCGCGTCGGACGGCTGGAAGCGGCTGTGCGCCTCGTCGCAGAGGTCGTCGAAGAAGATGCCGCCGAGCCCGCGCGCCTCGCCGCGGTGCGGGATGAAGAAGTACTCGTCGCACCACTTCTTGAACGCGGGGTAGACCGCCGCGCCGTGCGCGTCGCACGCGTCCTTGATCGTCCGGTGGAAGTGCACCGCATCCTCCTCGTACAAGTACGACGGCGTGAGGTCGGAGCCACCCCCGAACCACCACGCGATGAGCTTCCCCGGCTTGCCCGCGGCCTGTTCTTCCTCGGTGGGCGGCTGGGTGATCTCGAAGTAGCGGTAGTTGGCGTGCACGGTCGGCGCGTGCGGGTTGCGGGGGTGGATGACGAGGCTGATGCCGGCCGCGAAGAACGGGACGCTGCCCTGGACGTCCGGGATCGAGGAGTGGTCCGCGCGCATCTGCTTGATCGCGGGCGGGGGCAGCATCCCGTGCACGACGGAGATGTTCACCCCGCCCTTCTCGAGCACCGTGTCCTGCTGCGGCGCGACGCCGGCGGGGGGCACGGGCACCGCGAACACGCACGAACGGCCGCGGCCGCCCTGGGCGCGGAGCCACTCGTCGCGYNTTGAACGCGGGCGCGTTCGGGTCGAGCTTCTCGAACGCGGAGACGATGTCGTCCTGGAGCTTGGAGATGTACTCCTCGACGCGCTGGCGCATCGGTTTGTCTGGCTGGGCGGCGGCCATGGTGGTCGTTTTGGACAAGACAGGTAGGGTNGATGATGWGTGAGTGAGAACGGGTGGATGTGCGCGGGACATTTATACGGGCGCACCGCTGGTTGTGTCCGCCATCGGGTCTAGTCCCGGCTCGTCTCGACCGGTGCGATCCAGATACAAGCCTGCAGTCTGTAGGTCCGTATATCCCTCGGTTGTTGGCTCTAGAACGCGCGATGCAGAGGCCGAGCTCTAGGGGTGTCAACTCAGCAGTATAGCAGACTGTATGCGCCGTGGATTGAGTGTAAGGTGGGTCGGCGGCGTTCACTCGGCTCGAACCGTCCCAACGCGATGGGAGGAGGGAATCTACGTACTACGTCATTCTGTTTATACACTGTACCAGAGCAGCCGCCGCCATGACATCATAGCCAAGTGGTTACGGCGACAGATTCGAACCACGGCTCGAATATCTGTTTCCCTTCGGGAGCGCAGGTTCGAATCCTGCTGGTGTCGTTTTGTCTTGAGTACGGGATCATGTCACTCTCGGATGCAGTGAACCTCGACAAACCGTGTTTTTAGCTCGCACCGCATGTACAGTATGATGACTTTTCACCTCCCAGTGGTGTATAGTATGTCGATATATAATACAAGTATTTCCAAGCACATCCATCTAGAGAGGCACCTATAGTTTCGCCGCAGGCATCCGGAAGCCCATACGCACGATGCTCCCGCCGTCGACCTGGATCGTTGCGCCGTTGATCCACGCRCCMGCGCGACTGGCAAGGAAGATGCATGCGCCTGCGACATCCTCCGCCGAGCCGATGCGACCGAGCGGGATGCTCGCCCGGATGATCTCCCCGTGCTCGCGCAGCGTCTGCGCCATCACTGCGACAAGGGTTCAGCAAGGTCAGTCGTAGGTGGAGGAGGAACGAGGGCTTACTCTTGCTTTCGAAGGGGCCTATCCAGTACGGCGAGGATGTCAATGATCAGTAGGCAATTAGAGAGCGGGTAAGCAGACGTACCGCACGCGAGGGTGTTGCTCGTAATGCCTTCGCTGCCGAGACGGCCTGCGAGGTGGCGGCTGAGGTGGTGGAGACCCGCCTTTGACGCGGAGTAGGCGTACGTCTCGTGGTCCGGGACTGAGAGGCCCTCGACGGAGCCAATCTGGCAACGTACGCATGTCAGCGGATGTATGCGCACAAAGTAGGAGTGGAGCTCACATTTATGATGCGAGCAGGGTCGCGGTAGACGTCGCCGTCAAGCCCACCTTGTTCCGCTCCGGCGCGGAGGAGAGGCAGGCACTTCTGCGTGAGCGTGAAGACGCGCTGGAGGTTGAGCGTGAGGAGCTTCGTCCACGCAGAGTCCTACACATGCAAGCACAATAAACCCAACGGTTTCGGACAGAAGCAAAATGGGCAAGCTAACCGGGTACTCATCAAGGGTCGAGCCCCACGCGGCGCCTGCGTTGTTCACGAGAACGTGCAGGGCCTTCTCGCGTGCGCCGAGCTCCTTCACGAGCCGCTCGACTTCTTCGAGCTTCTGCATGTCTGCGGGGAGCGCGATGCATGTCCCGGACCCGAGCGCATTGAGCTCCTTTGCGGTGGCATCGCAGTCCTTTGCCGAACGGGACGATATGTAGACCTAGCAACATCGAAGCTTAGTTTCAATACCCTTCCAGTTTGAGTTTTTTGAGGGTTATACGTACCTTAGCACCGTTCTTCACGAACCCGGTAGCAATCTACACGGCATACCTACTGAGTCCTGCGTCTCGCACACGACACACCGTTGGTCCACGCACCATCTTGCCGATACCACGGCTGCCTCCGGTGACCAGCACCACCTTATCCTTGACGTTGAAGAGGTTATCCACCTGAAAGCTAGCCATTTTCGCAAATGCGGAGACGGTGCAAGTGCAAGTCGAGTGCGGCGAGGTTCATAGCTGAGAATGCGGGGTTGTGGCGGATGGCTGGTAGCCGGCGACATGGTCACCGGGACCCGGGCCGGGTAAATGACATAGCCGAATTAGACGTGCGGTGGCCCGATTTGGGAGGGAACTTGGAAGGGTCGTGGGATTTCAGAAGACAGTGTTCTTCTGTCAAGTCGCTATCCACCGCGCTTGGCCGTATGGATAACCAGGAGTATCAAGAACTTCACAAAACATAGCGAAACGCTTCTCAATCAGCGTGAAGCAGATGGGCAGACGTAGGATCTGTCAGGTCAGTGGTACGCGGGTAGGTTCTCGATGCACATGACTGATGCCGACTTATGGCCCTGTAGGACAGGGATGCTGCCATATCCGACAGCGAGGACGTCGCACGTCGCGAAGACTGTCCACTCGATGACATAGGCTCACAATCGGCTTCTCCGACGGACACGCAGGCTTATAAGCCCTCCATGCCCGCTCGTATCCAGTATTCCGACCAGCTCTGCCTCGTGCACTGTGCACGACTGCGAGGCCACCGCCATGTCCTCTGAGCTCGACTCTGCCAACCGTGACAATGCCTTCTCTTCAGAGACTCTGCCTGCGCCCGAGAAACTGCCAGAGCTCTCTATGCGCCAGTTGGACGGATCAGAAGTG
This sequence comes from Trametes cubensis, assembly GCA_029747595.1. Classification (NCBI taxonomy): domain Eukaryota; kingdom Fungi; phylum Basidiomycota; class Agaricomycetes; order Polyporales; family Polyporaceae; genus Trametes; species Trametes cubensis. Next base: position 32,424 of record JAPEVG010000274.1, on the reverse strand, counting down.
GTGGCGAGGGATCTTGGCTTTCTACCAGTGCCCAGGCGACTGCGATACGATCCGGAGCGACCAGCGCATTACGGATTGGCTTTGAATGCTGCGTTCTGCTTTGCGAGCACTTTTGGTATGCTTTCGATCAGAACAACTAGGCTTTGAGCCACACTGACCCCATATCAGTCGTTGCGAATCTGTACTACTGCCAACCGCTGCTCAGTACGTTTGTATCATCGCCCTCACATGGACCATTTGACTTAGTGTGTCGCCTCCGCAGTCCAATTCTCCCAATCCTTCGGCGTAACATATCAAGAGGTATCAAATATACCAACGCTCGTGCAGGCCGGGTGAGTGCAATCACGCCTCCTCAAGAAGTTGGCCCACCGCCTTTCTAACTGAACCTCCGAAGCTATGCGATCGGGCTGCTATTCATCACACCCCTTGGGGACCTCGTACGACGACGGCAGCTCCTCCTCCTACTCACGTTCCTTACCTCGTCTCTCACAATCGGGTTAGCTATCACGAAGAACCTCATCGCGTTCGAGATCCTTTCATTCTTCGTCGGTCTCTTCAGCGTGATCCCCCAGATCCTCATGCCACTCGCTGTGGATCTCGCCCCGCCCCACCGACGCGCATCCGCTCTCTCGAACGTCCTCGCGGGGCTCCTCCTCGGTGTGCTTATCGCCCGAGTACTTGCGGGGGTAGTCGCGCAATTCGTCACTTGGCGCGTCGTCTACTACATCGCCATCGGCGTACAGTACGCCGTGCTGGTTATGCTCTATTGCATGCTCCCCGACTACCCCGCGAAGAACACGGGCGTTACATACTTCGGTATCTTGTACAGCATGGCGAAATTCACGGTGACGGAGCCGCTGCTCGTGCAGGCCATCCTGATCACCATCCCTGCGAGTGCGTGTTTCACGAGCTGGTGGGTCACGCTCACCTTCCTCCTCGGGAATGACCCGTACCACTATTCGACGTAAGTCAAAATCTATGCTTCTCTCGCACGTCAGCTCATGCCTCACCGGTTCCCCGTCAGCATCGTCATAGGTCTCTTTGGTCTGGTCGGCATGGTCGGCGTCGCAGTCGCGCCGCTGAGCGGGCGCGCGATCGACGGGCTTGTCCCGTGGTCCGCGGCGCTGGCCTCCATCTTCGGCTTCCTCGCGACGTTCGTCGTGCAGACNCGCCGCRGCGGGGCTGAACGTAGCTGCGGTCGTCRTCGTGTGCGTCGGGATCGACATCTTCCGGCAGATCCAGCAGGTCGCGCTCACGTCCGCCGTGCTCGGGCTCGACGCRCGCGCGCGTTCCAGACTCAACGCTGTGCTCATMCTCTCTGTGCGTCGTGCTCTCTCTCTCNNCTCTTYGTARTCCAGTCGAAGTGCGCTTGAAGCTGATGGAGATGCTCTACGCGTGTCATCCAGCTGTTCATAGGACAGGTCATGGGTACCGCCGTCGGTACAAAGGTGTTCAACTCACACGGCTGGCGCCCAACTGCCGCGCTTAACCTTGCCTGGACGGGGTTCACCCTCATCGTGCTTCTCCTGCGCGGACCGCACTGCAAACGTTACACGTGGCTCGGATGGGAGGGTGGCTGCGAGCTCAGAAAGAGCAGACTGCACGCCGAAGGAGGTGATGGCGTTGCTGCTCCTGGTGCGGCCCCACCGGGGATGCCGACGAGTAAGCAAGAGGATGTGGAAGCCGCAGACTCGGAGGTGGGTGGGGTTGGACGTGACGATGAAGGTGTGGGTGGGGAGAGTCAGGTGGTCGTCGTGGAAGAGAAGGGGGAGGCGGAGGGTAGCGAGGAGAAGAGCGGCAATGTCTTCCAGAACGGGGCGCGCTCGCAGGGCTCGTTGGAAGGATGCCTAGAGAAGAGATTGCCCAGCTAGAACGACGATGCCGCATATACACGTCTGTAGAGGCGCGACAACATTGTATTGCTACACTTCTTCTTTGTTGCTTACTATCACTTGAAAATCATACCATCGCGTAGAGTAAGCGAGCACCCCTCAGCGCACGCGTCCTCGTCTCAGTCGTCTGGTGCTGCTGGCAGTAGTACTACGCTCAAGCATCCGCCACGCCGTTCCTATCCCGCCACCGCACGTACGTCTCGACCACCTCGGGCGTGATCTGCTTCTTGATGTTCTGCGCTGCCTTCACGAATGCCTCCTTGGGCACCTACCAGTACCAGACGGTTCGCGACCGGTCAGTACGTGCACATGCAGCGCCGTGGACGAGGAGCTGTCTAGAAAGAAAGGTGTACTCACGAAGGGCGCGTTGATGTCTTCTTTCATCGTCAGCAGGGCCGCTTCTTGGCAGAGCGCGGTCATCTCCGCGCCCGAGCACCCCTCCGTCTATACACCGACGACATCAGTATCGAACATCGCGCCCCCAGGAAAACGCGGTCGCCCCTAGGGTGGAAAGATGCGAAGGATATTCGCGAGACGTACCATGCGGGCGATCTGCTCGAGGTCGAGGTCCGGCGCGACGCTCATCTTGCGCGTGCGGATGCGCAGGATCTCGAGTCTCCCCTCGAAGTCGGGCGGGCCGACGTACAGGATGCGGTCCAGTCTTCCCGGGCGCATCAGCGCGGAGTCCTATAGCAAAACAAAAGTTGTGAGCGTCGTCGATGCGTGTACCGACGGGGGAAGGACGGGGGAAGAAGGACTGACGATGACGTCCGGGCGGTTCGTCGCGGCAACGATGGTGACCCCGACGAGCTCCTGCACGCCGTCCATCTCGTTCAGGAGGGAGGTGAGCACGCCTTCGTGCGCGCCGCCGCTCGTGTCGGACGCGGTGCGCGACGTCGCGAGCGCGTCGATCTCGTCCTACATAGCCAAGCACCATGAGATTTCTGGGAATGGGACTGGATGAAGCGGAGGGGGACGGACAAAGAAGATGATCGACGGCGCGGCGGCACGGGCTTTGCTGAAGATCTCGCGTACGGCGCGTTCGGACTCGCCGACGAACTTGTTCAGGAGCTGTTGGCACGCGCATCAGTATCTGCCCTCCGTTGTTTCGCAGAATCGCAGAAAAGACGGTCAAATACCTCTGGACCCTTCACAGCGAGGAAGTTSACCCCGCTCTCCGTCGCACACGCCCGCACGAGGAGCGTCTTGCTGCATCCTGGCGGGCCGTACAGCAGCACACCGCGGGGCGCGCGCACGCCCAGCCGCGCGAACGCCTCGGGGTGCAGGAGCGGCCACTCGACGCACTCGCGCAGCTTCTGGATCGTCTGCGCCTGCCCGCCGATGTCCGAGTAGTGCACCGGCACGGTGTCGAGGAACAACGACCGGAGCGCGGACGGGCGCACCGTCGGCAGCGCCGCCTCAAGGTCCGCGTAGGTTAGCTGTGGGACTGACGAGGAAGGGGCGTCGGAGGAGGTCGGAGGMRGCGACTGAGAGGCCAACCAGCGTTTGATCGCGAGCGTGCCTGCTTCGCGCACGACCGCGCTGAGGTCAGCTCCTACATATCCGTGGGCCTTGGCTGCGATAGACCGGAGGTCGTCCTCCGCGACAGAGTGGGGCGCCTTCGCGAGGAGGACGTGGAGGATGTGGTACCGCGCCTCTGCGTCCGGGATGCCTGATAGGAAGCAAAAGGACACAAAGTCAGTCAGACTCGAATCTCGCTGGGCGTGGTCGTGCGAGGCGAAACCCACCGATCTCAATTTCCCGGTCGAAGCGGCCTGGACGCCGTAATGCGGGGTCAATCGCGTTGGGCCTGTTCGTCGTGGCGACGACCACGACCTTGCCCTGCGAGCCGTCCTTGCCCGGCTCCTCCATACCGTCCATGAGGGTCAGGAGCTGCGCGACGACGCGCTTCTCGACCTCTCCCCCGGGGCCCTCTTCGCGACGGGGACATATCGCGTCGACCTCGTCGAGGACGATGATGCACGGGCTGCGGGCGCGCGCCTCCGTGAAGACGTCTCGTATCCGCGCCTCGGTCTCTCCGTGGTAGGCGGATGAGAGCTCTGGCCCGTTCACGATGAGCACGGACGACCCTGTGGATGCTGCGATTGCCCGTGCGAGGTGTGTCTTGCCCGTACCTGGCGGGCCGTGCAGAAGGACACCGCGGGGCGGTTTGAGGCCTGATGACCATCGTTCACAGAGGCCCCGGGCGAAGAACGCAGGTTCGGTGACGAGCGTTACACCGACGACGGCGTCGCAATGAGCAAAGAGACAGTGCGGGGGTGGAAAGCGTCAGATCACATGTCCGTTCCCTTTGTGCATACCGAGCGAAGACGCACCRAACTGGCGGAACAGCTCCGGGCGGGTGAGCGGGATCTCTATGAGATCGCGGATTTGCGCGATCTGCTTGTCAAGGCCACCCACGGACGCGTACGCGTCCGCACTCACGCCACGCTCAACGGCATGCCCGGCAGCCTGCATCCATCGTGCCCATGCATTCGTCAGCCGTGCCACGAGAAGAAAGATGGATGGGGCTTACTGCATTGTCTGTGGGTTCGTCGGGGCCAGCGGTCTTTGAACTCTCGCTGTCGAGAACGACGGTTGTTTCCCAGCCGACGGTCCAGAGCTTCGGCGGAGCAGCGTCGGAGAGGGAGAGAGACTGAATGCTCGCAGCGAGATCGGCGCCACCGTCTGCTTCGCTCTGGGTGGAAACGGAGGTGACGGCGAAGCGGCGTGTCGGACCCTCGTACACGACGTCCAACGTCTGCGTAGGGGTGAGGTACCCGAGGTCGACTGGGCCACGACAGCGACGTCACGATATGCTAACACGGTTGCGCGGCTAGCGAGGAAGAGAACGCACTGAGAGACTCCCTGATCAGCAGGGTCAGCCAGTCCCTGCGTTTGCCCTTCCCGGCGTCAGGGCTTTTTGAGGAAGAAGACGTGGAAGCGGTGCTTATCGCAGCGCGTTTGCCATCGAAGACTTCCTTGACGCGGACGGTCTGCGCGAGCTCGGCGTGCCGGAGGGAAGGCACCCCAGGCGGAAGCTTCGGCGCGTCRAGAGAGAAGACGTTCACCTTTGTCCCCGGGGTCACCCTGGCAGTCAGAAGCAGCGGTRGCGAGACGAGGATAGCTATCAGGGCAAAGGGAGATGTGTCAGCGGACGGCCGTTGCGCGACGTGGTTCCCTTCTCGCACGCCCGTGGCGCGCGGGGGCGTGTGTACGCACAATCTTGGGATAGCTCGGAAGAGGGCCATGCGACGCCCACTGCGAATGCCTAGGAACGGAGAACAAGCTYGATCAGTGGGCTCATGCGTGCGGCGAGAGGTCATCTGAGGGYCCTCTCCAGATAGAGAGGGAACTGTGTGTACCTTGTGTGAGTCCGCGGCAGATAAGCCAACGACGTCCCCGGCGTAGACCTTGGCTTGCTTCAAGATCTCTGCATTGATGATGATACGGCGAGTTGCGCGGGAAATGGGCTCRGAGGTGTTTACCGCCTCCGCGGTGAATTTTCTGGTAGATAGCAGGCTCATGTCAAGCAGACCCGTCCTGTGTATAATTGAAATMAGTGCCGTGCATACGTCAGGTGTGTACGACGYTTGTTCACTTACCGAGTAGTGTGGYCGCGATGATATAAGTTGTCGGCAAATCGCGACNTTGCAANRCCACTGGAGCTSTTTCAATGGATTRTCACCTGTGCCACAATTGTATCGGTGAGCCTTTYTACCGGTACGTCCTAGATCCTGGATGAGAAGAGCTGAATCGCTTGAACGCGACGATTCAGTGGAAAACCTTACACGACCCGCACGGCGGATCAGAAACTACCNNNC
>JAPEVG010000274.1:0-23313 GCA_029747595.1 Trametes cubensis | reverse complement strand
GGCACGTCTGGGTGAGCTAGCTTAGGGCTCGTATGGAAGRGGYGTCGCTGCAGCTGGYCAGGTTGTTTGGTTCCGASGCTRACRRAACGGTCGKYRMCTAGTCGRCTYYGRWSCNNNNAGAGSAATYAGCMAGTTACCTCAGTGCNANNNACATACAANTNCACCYCCGCRTTTTGCAYAGCACANGTGCGCACYTTCAGGACCTGCSACTACWTCRTTGYCCTGTCACTTCCAGCTACTTCTAAGGACTAGAGCTCGGCACATGTCGATCCGACTACTGTATCATGACCTCTAGTCTTCCAACAAACCTTGCGTTGACATCTTCCGTCACCCGGGGCGGGAGTAGGCACATTCAAACGACAGGATTTACTCACCCCGCAACCGCAYGAGGCACCAACAGTCTGCCAACGCGATGTGGCAATCGCAGCCTCRGGTGCGCAGCTATCTATTGTCTKTCYCCAGCTCCGGCCGGTGTRCTGACTTGCCATACAGGAAMATCCACTYCAACCTGGTCCTCGCGTTTTCCCGCATCGCGCTCTCCGACTTTRCGGATACAYGATCGATTCCTTCTGACGCGGGACGTCATCGATGCTTTCGCGGAGCGCGTACGCAGATACTGTATGTCCTCATCAGACTTTCCAGGACNCAGGAGCGGGCTCGACAAACGAGTGCTGCTTGTTTGCCGGAGGCGTCCCTTTTGATCCTCCCTGCGCGCGATAAGTGCTCACAGCCGTCCACGATCCTTCKTGCAAGGACTTCGACCGAACAGGAAGGAGGCGTATCTTCCACCCTTGAAGCGCGAGATCCGAGTCCTCCCGACGGCGCGTCGATGCTGTTGGCATCTCCATCGATTAAACGGCAGGAGAGTGTGCCGTACGTCGGCGTTGGAACCTGGACAGGCTGGACTCAGGGTGGAGGTGTTTCCGGAGCATGCTGMAGCGGAACAAGACCTGTRTRCCCATATTGAAGCTTGAAGGGTGTGGCACTSSCTGCCCGGGATGTGGCGTTATGGTTGCTTGGCCTTGGCTGTCTCTGGCCAAGATCGGCTTCGTAGGATTGGCGTCATCCATACGAGCCCGTACGACGTTAATTTGGCTCGGCGCTGTGGACTCGGAATTGAACGCACGGCGGCATAGGACGGCATACGCACGGTCATGATCATGAGGCACGCCAGGAACCCAAGCAAGAATAGGGCGTGGATGTGCGCGTCAGGGCTGAGCGCTGGGTTGTANNNAGGATGCGAGGACCGTCGCTCCTCCCGCGCATGCGGATAGCGGCCTTCCTGTGGAAAGCGCGAGTCCGTCGCGCACGAGTTCCGTAGATAAAGGCACTGGCTGGGAGATATGATGGCGTCGYGTTTCTGATTGCTTCCGCGACATCTCGASTCAAATACCGTGGGCACCATCGGCCTCTCAGTGCTCACTGAATTCCTGGGGCAGAGGATATAAGCTGGAACAATAGTACACGCCGTGCATGCAATACATCCACAAACTCTACCAGGCATGCGGAGAAGAAGGAACGTGCATATCCGTCGTCCGTCTGCCATCCAACGTTCTACGTTCAAAACGCAATGCTGTACGGYGTAAGCGTTTGGGAACATTCGAACTMTCTGGCGCAACAAGTCGTCATCCAGACAGATATCTTGTATTCGGGACGACGTGRACATCAGACAGAAGGCCATGACCTCCGTGCGGTGCRGTGCTTCTCCTGCCATCTGGTGTGGCTGCARAGGGAGAACGGGGGTCCTCGTCACATGATACYCGCGTTCCAGGAATTCCTCGTACTCGGATTTGGGGGAAAGAGTGTTGCTGCACGAGAGGCACGGCGCAGGTGCGCATGCGCACGCGTCGAGGGCAGACTAGCAGGGTGGCAGGTGGCAAAATCACTTGCCAGGCCGGAGATGGCTAAGCGTGCGCCCTCTGCGCTTCTGGTCGGAGAATCCGAAGGAAGAGGATCAGGAATCAGGACAAGTGAGTATGTCGGAGCTAGCTCGAGCTGCAGCGCGCCAGCCGCGGCCGCTGGGACAGCCCACCCGCTAGCATGGGACCCTGCGGACGAATCTCACGATTTCTGGCAACACGCACCCAAACGTCGCGCCGCCGAGATTCGCGATGAGGTTATGTGTGTCGCGGTTGGTCGAGTTCCAATGTGCCGTCATCCGCTCGGCCGGGCGAAGGAGGACATTCTCGTCAGCCGGGATTTCGAAAGCTGAGCCTGAGCAAGCTGCTATCGCTCCTCCCCCAGCGCTTCCCGTGAATGCCCATTCGCATAAAAGCACGGTGGCCACAGATCACTCGCCCTTTGTGACTCACCCCCCGCTCGTCAATACAAAGCTCGCTCGTCCTTGCTCCTTGTACTTATACCATCTTGTACTCCTCCGCCTCGTCCACACACTGTCCGAGAGCCCTCTGTATACTGTCTCGATACCACACGCGCCTGCACTAGCAAACCCCTCTCCGAGTGGCACGTACTCTCATTGTCCCCCGCCAGACCCAGTTACTCTCTCAGCACCTCCACAAAATGTGTCGCCGTATTGCGTACGTATCTGTGCATCACTTAGCCACATCGCGCGCTGACCGTCAACCACAGCGAAGGAACGCGGTGGTCAAAGTGTGGGGTAAGTCCGGCGCCTCCGTCATCGCGCCCCCCGCCACAGGTCAGCTGAAACCCGTGCTTTTGTCCGTCGCAGCACTTCCAACGCCACCTCATCGTCGCGATCATGGACTGCAACTCAGTAAAGTGCGAGCGTAGCTATCTCCACCCGCGTGGCTGCCGTGACCCGACCTGCCTAAAGGTGAGCATGAGTATACAGTGGAGCGTCTTGGGTCATTGGCTACTGGCACGAGGGCAAGCTGGGAACACGATCGCGTTCTGTCGCGCGCGTTCATAGGGGCCATCGCGTCATGTCCTCCCGTTTCTCCTGGCCATGACCCGAGCGTACGCGGGAGCGCGTGGCGGTCAAGAGTGTATCCTCGCCATCGTAGCGACCCGGACCTCCTTCTGTCATCCACCCCCACTTAGCGCGCGAACTTTTGGCTGACCCACGCGTGGTTGACCCTACAGAACTTCGGGCCTGAAGTGCAAAAGGATATCGACACCGTCAAAGACGAGTGCTTCCAGTGCCGCGCCGCTGCGGCGCGTCGACTGCCGCAGTCTTGAGCCGCAACAGCAGCACGACGGAGTCGATGACTATTGACCGGCTGGTCATTGGACTCTCTACCTGGATCACGGATACGTATACCACCTGCACACGCGCCGGGCGCCGTGTCGCTGCCCCCGTCCATACCCACCCCGCCCACCGTCCGCCGACCATCTCACATCCTCACATCCTGATATCGCCGAATACAGCGCGAGGCGCCAAGGACTGCGGTTGAGCGAACCCTGCTCCCCCCTTTGCCTTGCCACAGATTCCACCTCTGCACGGACACGCACGCGTACCCTAATTGCCCTTCGTATTGTCGTTGTCTGCTGCTACACCCTTGCCATTGCTCTCCCGTCGCTTCCCCTCTCGTCGCACGCTCCGTAATGACCCCTCTTCATCACGTTGTCCATCAGTCAGCCATTCAGCCACCCGTCCGGTCAATCAGTAGTAGTCGTATTTGTATGGTTAGTCGCATTCAATACAGCCGCCTTCGCATGTGTACAGGGCGTATGTGTGTCTGTCTGAATGACGCCAGAAGCCGCTTCTAACCCTGAGTCCCTGACCCGCGTCCACCCGCTTACCCCCGTCCGCGCGCCCCTGTGACCGCATTATACCTGCAAGGACGGTCTGCTGACTCGTCCTCCCGTAACCCGTGCGGGCGGAGGGACGCGAGGAGCCGCAAAAGCTTCGGTTCTCGGCATACGCAGGGGGCCCGGTCATGAGTTTCCTCAGCAACGTTCGGGTGTCAACAGAGAGTAGGTTCGCGGGCGCCCTCGCCAGTGCGTGTATCCACGGCGAGCTGCAGAGGGTTCTTGATCAGAGTACCACCGCAGGCAGGATCGGACTTTTGGACGTGCGACAAGTACACCTGTCCTCGCGCGTCGTCACATGTGCGCCTGGCGGTGACGGTGGGGGGCGTGTGCCACAATGAGGGTCGAAAGGCAGACTAGAGGACCCTGGATGCGAGTCGAGGGCCACCCTCGAACGCGGAGATGAGGAGTGGGCAAGGTACAGGACGAGAAGGCAGTGGCACGCTGACAGCTGGACAGGATCGTGTTCGTACGGTGCAATCAGACGTTCTCTCTGAGCTGAGCGTGTGTCCGCGAAGTTGGGGGCTGCTGCAGCGTTGTGTGTAATCCCCGGTGTGGGGAAGAACGGCCTGAGTACAGCTCTGAAAGATGAACAGAGCGTGGCTTGCTTCTGGCGCCGTGGCGGGAAAGGCGCTTGTAAGCTCCTTGACAGCGAACTCGGCCGCATGCAAGCATACTCGATGCCAGTGCCTTCTAGCCGTCCTTCGATGTGGAGAGAGTGGCATTGAAGCGGGCGGTGACGCCAAACACTATTCATTTGATGGCAGCCTCGCGCGACTCGAGTCCGTGATAACGCTACCGGAGACAGTGCATTGCGCGATAGCAGAGAATGGAGGACCACGACAATGCGATCTGCAGGATGTAGTCAGCAGCGACGTCGACACATAGAGCGTTAAGTCGACTTACGTAGCTGCACGAAGGCTGAGACACGTTTGGAGATGCCATTGTAAACTCGAAAGGCGCCTACTGAGGCGGAAGCGCACCCTTGCTCGCACTTAACCTTTAAAATCGGTACGTGGCGGCAACGGGGAGCGTATGTTGGGTTGACTTAGAAGCGAAGGAGAAAAGAGTAGTGATTTATTTGATATGGTACCACTGAAAGCATCGCCCTTGCGAGAGGCGCAGCATCGTATTCAACGTCCCGATACATCTCTAATTCTCTTCCCCAATCTCCGGCGGCGCACCGTGACAGTAGCTGGAACTTCAGCGTGTTCACGCATGCATTAGCTCCTCGTAAGGGTGTATTCTTGAAGCATTCTGTTCAAACTACCAGATAGATATGAACTTTGAGACTTGAGGCCCTCGCCGGTGGCGACGCTCTCAGTCGCGCGGTAACATGTGCGGGCTTCGCGCGCGGTACGCGACGTGCGTGATAGGAGGAGACTCTGCTGTGGCTGCCAACACTCGTCACCTCTCTCTCAAAGGCTGAGAAACTTGGGTCAGAAATGAACCCTTAAGTGTGGCCACAGAGAGGTTCCAATGCTGAACAACTCAGGTGGGGGATTATGTCCCGCCCCTCAGACTCCATGATTGGGAAACATCCACGCTGGCTTCGGATGCTCCAGTTTCACTTGGGTTTGGGTTGTCAAAGGGTTGCAGTTACCAGTAAACAAACGATCAGCGTAAGAGGCTCCTCGGTATGTACCATATTTTCCGTCAGCAGTGGGCACCACAGCCGTAGATTGGGAAGACCCTTCCGGGATAGCCTATATCTACAATTCAACGATCGCATCATGAGGAAATAAGACTTGCTCAGATATTGTAGATGCAATACTAGCTCATCGCGTCTTGAACGTTATGATAACCTGCGCGCGAGGATGGGATTAATGCGAGTTGCGCAAGCAAGTCGCGATTCAGGATCAGAGCCATCGTGCGCGTGATTACAGCCACAACGGTGTTCCAGTGTTGAACACTTCAGGTGGGAGATTAGCCTCAGGCGCATGTATGCTTTGTGAGGCGGCCGCGGCATACTTACTACGTGCTGTTGCTAGATTTCCGGGCTCTTAGAACACTTACAGCTGACAGTCTGACTGACTGAGTTCTGACCTAAATCTGACGCTGACAAGATATATATAACATCTTGTGCCAATGATTCTTGGAAGGAATTTTCGGTGACTATATCTAGAGTGTGTACAAGGTTAAGGGTAAGTGACAAAGCAATGACGTAGTCCATGGTTTTGGTGTTCAGGCACGAGGGGCTAGAGCCTTGCTCTACCGAGCAAGGGACTCAACACCCCGCTATCTCTTCGCGAGGATCCTCTTCAACTCGGCGCTGAACGATGACAGCATACCTCCTAACTCGCTGTGCTCGAGCACGCCGCAGACTCGCCGCCTGTAAGTCTAAGAGCACATCCAGGTCGAACAGGATCAACGCGCTGGCGTTCGGCATTCCGTTTGCCAGCTTAAGTCACTGTAGAAGCGGCGGCGATACGCGCTGTGTCTTCTCTCCGGTGCTTCCTTCAGGTCCACGCAACCTTCGCGATATGATGCGGCGAGAACGGAATTTGTACCTCCTCCGTGTCGGAGATACAGCCAGCGACTGCATCGTCCTCTAGTCGCCGTCCCATGCAGAGTACGTCAAGATAAGTAGTTGTGGTGGAAGTCGGACTCCGAAGAACGCGAGCACGACGCGCTCGTCGCGCCAACACGTCATTTGTATTCTTGCACGATTGCTTTCTAGAAGACGTCCATCGTCCGGCCTTCCAGAAGGCAACCGCAATCGTACCGTCCCTGCCGTCGCTCGCTAGGTGACGATAGACAGCTCGCTCGACGCACAACGCAATCTAGGCGCGATCTGTGATCAGGACCTGACGGCAGATGCAGGTCCGATTCGGAGGGAAGTCCCGTCTCTTTGGATGCACAGCAGGATATTCATTCCTGGGCTCGGGTATGGTGCAACAGGCGCCCTGGGTGAGCACGAAGCCGTCGCGTGAGGCGGTTCAGGAGGAGAAACGCGAGGAGATTGGCCACGCACGATAGTCTCCGTTGTCACGGAACGATACTATCTGTGCAGATAGCGATGCGACGTAAAAAGCGCGTAATAGAAGGCCGGTTGATGGGTCAGATGCAGGGGGGTTTGCACTGTGGCCATCGCGTGCAATTGGTGAATGCGTACACGATATCGTGAATGGCAGCATTGGTGAGGGAAGGCGTGCCACCGTAATGGAACCATGTCTTCAGTAAATGGCTACAACGATAAGCCACGACATGAGACCACGTTGCACTACGCCATTACACACTCACTGGTAAGAACGATAGGGCCATTCCGGAGACTTGTGTGCTTTGACGACCCGAGGTTGGCAGACCGAGCGACATGGATGTCATGCATCAACATTTGCGTCGAAAATTGCGGTCATGACGATCAGTCCTCGTACGAACAGATATGAGCATGTATCTACACTTGCTCTAATATCCTAGTATCCGCAGCCAGTCAATGTGTTTACTCAATTACCGAGCAGATAAATACAACACTTACATTGGCAGGTCCCGAGGTGACCCATGAACCACCTCGCAGTGTATTCAAGTGGAGTCGTGTGATCATGAGCGTCACGGCGCAATACGCACATCGCTACGAGGGTAAGCCTTCCTACCCCAGCATACAAACTGGTACGTAGTCTCCAAGAATAGCAGAAGCCTCTTAATGCAACCAGACGTGCCTGGTCACGAGCATCATGCCAGTGTAAAACTGTTCATGTTGGTACGTTGCTTGCTGCTCGCGCGAAAAGCGGGTCCATACGACGATGTCAGTGAGGCGGAAGAAACGGTCCCGCCGCACTTACCACACCAACGGACAATGTACGTAAGCCATTGGATATGCATCTTTACGAGTGCAGTGGATTGAGACGAGAGAGAGACACTGTGTAGATGGCAGAAACATGATGGTCAACTGAGACTCAGAGTGCGGCAGCCCCAGAAGTTCAGGTTGAAGCTTGACAAAAGCTTGATGACCGTAAGACGCGATTAGGATCGACATCCAAATGAGCATGATATGCACATATAAGCCGCTCTTAACGTCACTTTGCCGGAGTGGTTAACGGGATCGCCTGCTATTCGTAGCTGCCAGCGGTTGGGCTTTGCCCGCGAGTGTTCGAATCGCTCAGGTGACGCTTTTTTTTCTCGCAGAGATCTACCTCACAGCTTGCTTAGATGCACTACTACTACTACTACCTCATACATGAAATCCACGAGTTCTGAACATTCCCACCATCGGCCACGGTAGACACGGCGAGCAAAGCCGTATATTGAGCGAACTCTATATTCTTGCGCATGCAGACGGCGTCCTTGAGCACTACTAACACCGTCACAGCACGTCGTTGCAACCGCTTGTGTTCGGGCTTGTTTTGTCTGTGCCTCACCCGGATTATGTCGTGCGAAAGAGGTAAAGAAGCGGACCTTGCTACTCGGTGTGCGCTGAGATGGGCAGACTCGGACGCAGTTCCCCGGGTCAGAGGGCGCGAACCCGACAGGAATCACCCCGATGTCCCAGACGCCGCCGCGCGTCCATCCATAGATTCGAAACGGCCTATGAGCTCCTTTGCCATGCTTGTCCGGGCGCTTTTACGGGATGGTGAAGTACGAGTCAGGACGCGCGATTCCATGGTTCGCTGCAGTGTATAGTCTTCATCATCGAAAGGGGTAACGGGTGCTGCGGAGTCCTCGCTCCCCGTCACGATGCTCGTTGTAGTGAGAGCCGGCTGTGAGCTGGAAGACATGACGCGGAACGCGATTCGAGACCGTGCACTTGTGGTGGTGGGACACACCGAGCTGAGTGGAGTGTAGAGTCTTGACGCCCTAACTCAGCTTGCGCCGTTTGAGACGCGCTGCTCGATATGTGACTTGAACCTTCATGTCATTTTCCAGCGTGGTTCAGTTTCGGCTTCAGCTAACCGTCGGAAGGCTCTCCTGAATCCGCGCTCAGCCTACACTCCATGAAGCGAGGTGTTGGCCCACACAACTTGAAACGCACCCCGCATAACTTTGATAGATCGCTACACGGGTTGTGGCCCGGACACGCAAGCTGCGATCGAGAGCCTCCCGCGCGATATACGAAGACGCTACATAGCTGGTTCAGCTTCTGCGCATGTCGTTTGACGAACCGCAGCTCGGTCGGCGCGGAGGGCGTACCATCAGCTGCCATGAGTCAGCGTCGACGGATCGCCGACTGCCACGAGAAGGTATACGAGAAGGTATACGAGGCGTAGCCCACGGATGTGCGTGCGTCCATGGGTACGTGGCTGCTGCTGGAGGCCCGAACTGCGCTAACAGAGGGGCGTCAGGCTCAGCTGCAGGTATACTTAAACCCTCGCGCTGTGACGGTCAAAAGCAGATTCAGCCCACTCACTTGCCAGACAATACTTGCATACTCACTATGTCAACTCAGAGCTCCAAGCAACCTCGCATCGCCATCATCGGCGGCGGCCCCAGCGGCCTCGTCGCTCTCCTCACGCTGCACAAGCGCGGCATCCCCGCCACCCTCTACGAGCGCGAGGCCACTAGGAACTCGCGCGCGCACCTCGGCAGCATGCTTGACCTCGAGTGGGACAGCGGGCAACGCGCCCTGCGCGAGAACGGGCTCGAAGCCGACTTCGTCAAGCACTCCCGCGCGGGTGCCGGCGAGGAGACCAGGATCTGCGGTAAAGACGGTGTGCCCCTGCTCCACATCAAGCCTGAGAGGCACGTTCCCGCCGACGACAACGAGTACGGGATTGACCTGAAGAACGCGCGCCCCGAGATTGACCGCCGCGTCCTCCGCGAACTGCTTCTGGGCGCCGTGCCCGCCGACGCCATCAAGTGGGGCTACGCGCTCACCTCCGTCCGCCCGCTCCCAGGCGGCCAGCACGAGCTCACATTCTCCAACGGGCACACGGCCGTCGCAGACTTCGTCGTCGGCGCCGACGGCGGCAACTCACGCGTGCGCCCACTCTTGTCGCCAGCGACGCTCCAGTACCACGGCGTTACCGGCGCGGAGATCTCGCTCGCGCCCGACGTCGCCGCGCGCGCGGAGAACCGCGACATCAGTGACGCGGTTGGCTTGGGCAGCTTCTTCGGCGCCGAGGGCGGGCGGATCCTTGTCATGCAGCGGAACGGCGACGGGCGCATCCGCGCGAGTGCCGGACATCGTGCGCCGCTCGACTGGACCCTCCCGAGCGACCCGAAGGAGGCGAAGCGCGTTCTGCTAGAGCTCTACGCGGGCTGGGCGCCGTGGGTGCGCAAGTTCATCGAGCTGTCTGACGAGGACGCGATGTACACCCGCCCGCTATTCTACCTCCCCGTGGGCCACCGCTGGCCGCACAAGTCTGGCGTTACGGTCATTGGGGACGCGGCGCACTTGATGTGCCCTGCTGCGGGGGCGGGGGCGAACCTCGCGATGGTCGATGGACTCGAGTTGGGTCTGACGCTGGTGGACGTTATTTCGCGCGGGCTAGAGGGTGAGGAGAAGGAGGCGGTGATAGCTGCTTGGGAGGAGAGCATGTTGGCGAGGGCTGAAGTGTTCGCTGCGATGTCGGCCGCGAATCTTGAGAGGAGTACTGGTCCCGATGCACCCCAGTCAGCGGTGGACGTCAGGAAGAAGAAGCTAGCACGACAGGCTCGAGCTGACTGAGCACAGGAGAACTAGAACGATAGTGGGTTCAATATTGAGAGGCTATACGTAACGAACTTGCTGCTTACCATGAAACATGCAATGCAACGCGCTGCCTGACTAAGTCACTGGTATGTCAGCAATTCTGCTACTACTTACCGACGTAGGATCGGACAAGGGTCCAGGTGGTGCAGAGGGGTAACGCAATTCCAAGCGGTATGGTACATTGCATATGTCACTGTAGATGCACATTGAAGGGTCAAGAGTCAAGAGTCAAGAGTCAAGAAAGGAGAACCGGTACTCTGATATTCATACATGCGGCTTTCAACTCGGCCGTTCCTTCGATTACGGAGGAGCTAAGCGCGTCCGACTCACACAGACGGTCGTGGAGACCACTTCGGATTATTGGTAGCAACAGGGCCTACGCCTCCGTCGAGAACGCCGTCGAGGACCAGGTCCAGAGAAGGCGAGACTGCAGCATTCTCTAGTGCCCACAGTGCAACGGCGACCGTGCTATTGAGGGAGTGGTAAGCCTGCATGCTCAGAGTGTCGACGGTTCGAATGCACTTACTTCTTGCCCTTGTAGTCCAAGATGCCCGGCGGGACGGGGAACGAAGCTTGCGGTCCAACGTTCGCGACGCGCTGTGGCGCAATAACCCTATGAGTCGCATGGCTCGCGATCCGATCCAAGAAGCCCAACGTACCTTGCCGAACTTCCATCCATTGACGAACAGGAGTGCCCTGTACGCCTGGCCCGTGTTCCCCACGCCGCCGTCGAATACGAAGCTCATCATCGTGTCCGTGCCTTCGGGTACGTCCAAGTCGAATGTGGTCACGAAGAACCCGACGCCCGCGTTTCCGTCGGGGAGCCCTTCAGAGAGGTCGCGTGCGGTGAACTTCGCGGAGGACAGGGCGAACCCGGGTAGGTGCCAGCCCGCGCGCTCGCCGAACAGTCCGCCTTCATTGAATATTCCGCGCACTTTGTCTGGGAAACTGATGTGGGGTAAGTCAGCTACCTAAGGCGGGATAGTTGAGATAGGCTCACTTGAGATACCCGCCAACTTTGCCTTGAACCTTCCAGGTTGTGATATTTCCGCCGTTCAGCTGGAACCCCGGGATCCCTCTGGGCGATTTCTCTGCGTTTCCGAGTCAGTGGGAAGTCACCCGAAAGTGACGGATTAGCCATACCGTCGTCAGCCTCGTCGTTGCCCATGTGGTCCTGCAAGACGGTAATAACGTTGTCCTGCCCGACCTTGACAGAGCCCTCTGGGAAGGTGAAGAGCGAGTTGATTTGGTCTCCTCCATTGTGAACCGTGTTGATGAACTGGTCGTTGATCCATACAGATGCCGCGAACGCTGCAGAATCGATATTAGGTAACAAAGCGTTGCGCTACTTGTCTTTTGACACTCACAGCTGCCTCCGTTTATAGTCAGGTTCACCGACGTCTCAGTGCCCGTACCGTTGAAGTGCCCGCGCCAAAGGACGTTGTTCTCACAGCTGCGAAGACATGAGCGACAATGGCGTCTCGGATAGAATAGAGGCTACCCACAAGCCGTAGTCGCAACCTAGTACACATAGCTAGTCAATTGGCAGTACGTGCTACAACAGAAGGCAACTCACCGAAGAGCACTCGTCCGTCTCCAAAGAGAGGCTTCTCGGAGATGTTCGTAGTAGTATGGTCCGCCACAACCCACGCCGAATCATCGAAGCCAGGCTGGATCTCAGGTAAACTGTCTGCGAACTTCCACCCCGTGAGCTGCGGCACATGGACGCTCTTAGCTGACACGCGCTGGGTCAACTGGCCAGTCAAGAAGCCCCTTCCGTGCGCTTGGGTCGTCGCCCGCAGCGAATCGACCCGTTCCCCATTCCAGGTGACGCCCGTCACAGTCGGCGGGGCGATGACAGTCAGCTGAACGCTGGCGTTGAGGTCGCCGCGGAGCGCGAGCGTGTGTCCCCCATCGGCGAGAGACGCGTTGCGCACGAGGTACGGCCCGCCGACGAGCACGGTCGTGTTCGCGCCAAACTGCCAGTAGTGCTCGAATCCGCGGATGGTATCGCGCGTCGCGGACGGGATCGCGGGCGCCCAAAAGGTCGCGGCAGTGACAGGGTCAGCGAAGAGCACGAGCTGGGTGTCCGAGTCCCATATGGTGACGAGTCCCGTGCTTCCTGCGAGGACGGTAACGGTGGTAGGTCCGCGCGAGGCTGAGAACTGCACGCGTGACGACTGGACGCGCGCGCCATTGCCTGTGAGGGTGAGCGAAGTTTCGTGGGATTGGTCGGCGTCGCCGAACAGGAAGAGCACGTCGCGCGACCCGATCGTGCCGGCGAAGAAGACGGAAGCGGTAGAGTACAGCACAGAGCCGTGCGCGCCAAAAGTGTAGTCCGTGACGATGACCTTACTCTGCCGACCGTCGAGCGTGATGCCGCCTGTAGTCAGCGGAATCTTGAGCGTGCCCTGAGAGGTCGGAACGGTGATGTTGAAAGAGATGCTAGACCTGATACCGCTGGTTCAATACTAAGCTGAGGGAAGATATGTCAACGAGGGCTTACGTAGACGTCGAGTCCGTCTGCCGGGTGATAATGAAGCCAGCACCCGTATCCGGGTTCTTGAGGAGCGTAGCAAACGCCGCATTGTTACTGACATTGACGCCAGGAATACCGGTCGAGGAGTCACCAATCCAGTCGGTCTTGTGGAACTCGGGTGAGGAGCGAAGGAAGAGCCCTTGGCGTTTGATCTCGTCGAACTTGGGAGACAGCGCACGGTTCTCGCGGATGGACGAGCCATAGTCGTAGCTGTCAAGCATGTCAGCGCCATGGGTTTATGCAACGCAGCATTGCAGAACAGGGTTCGTTCTTACCTTGTATATACACCGGGGAATGGGAAGCCACCCCAGCTCGTGCCACTGATAGATAGATGCGTCAGATAGTGAAGTTAGAACATCAGTAGTGGGTCATTCTTACCCGTAGAACATGTAATAGGACAGCAACTTCGCATTCCCGGCCCAGTTCTGCTTATAGAACACATCTTGGAAGTCGGGTCCTGTGAGAACTTCGCAAGCATCGTAGCCAGGACCACCCCAAGGGTCGAAGGAACCGCCTATGAAGGTGAGACCGAAGTGAATAGTAGTCCGTAATGATATCTATCGTCCTACCTTGGAACTCCGGCATGTACCAAGGCTGGCTAGGGTTATTTTGAGCATGGTATTGATGATAGTTCGTGACGACAGGTGCCCAATGTGTTGGGTTGGAACAGTCAAACCCTTGTGGGTATGAGTCCTTGAAAGAGGGGATCGCTTAGTTCGACAATGGCAGCATCACAGTCATCGAATTCCGTACCAGTCCGTAGATATCCACCGCGCCAGTGCCGTTGATGAAGTTGCGGCCCTCGCCTGGGTCATTATACGTCCTGTCACAGATGAGTACTATGCATATGGTCTTAGTCTACGTTCAAACGTTCACGTACAAAGGTACAAGCAAACCACCGTCGCGATATTGTTTTTCAAGATCAGCAAAATATTCGGCTCGGGTGATGGGGCTTTGAGAGTACTCGTTATCTACGTCAAAATGCTTCAGTCGATTGCGTTACAGGATGTAAGAGCATAATACGTACCGACTTGCACAGCTAGAACACCATACACATGTTAGCTATAGATGGCTAAGAAATTTATTAGCTCACCTAATACAGGCCCCCCCGGCCGTAACTTCGTTGGGTACCGTCGCTTTGATGATGCCGTCGACGTATGGCTGATATGCCGCAGTCCAATCGCTAGCGTTGGTACGGAGGGTGCCCGCGACAAGACTGGTCGCCCAGTGCGCGATACCGCCCGCAGTAGTCTCGGCATTGATCTAGTTGAAGTTCAGTTTGGTTCTCCAAGCACTATTCACCGCCACTGGGTCACACAGATATCATTCTCATACGGCCGCTCCCACTGAAGCGGCCAATATGATATACCAGCTCTCGCATATAGCGGTATGCAAACTTCCAGATTGAAAAGCCACTTACGTAAGGGCCTGTCAAAGTGGTTGTTAGTGCGACGGTAGAGGGCAACTTATGAGTGTCGGTGATTAGGACATACAGCGCATGAAAGCTCACCTGGACGGAGTACAATGAATATACCTGCAAGTTTTGCAGCATCGTAAATGGGCTGAAGTGCACGCCAGTCGTTGAAGTCGACAACGCCAGGTGCAGGGTTCGTCGCACCCACTACAAGCAAGGGTTCCTCATCAGCAGAATCACAGCCAGCTGTAAGACGAACTGTGGATGTATATGCTGAATTATTGGGTTAGTATGCTGTTATACAATGAAGAAACAGTCACCATACCTAACACCGTTCAGACCGGCGGCAACCATCTTCTGGAAGATGTCGAGCCAAAGATCAGGTACAGGGAGACGGAAGGTATGGAACTCTCCCGAGCTATGAACATGTGTGAGTCGCTGAAAAATATTTCATTCGAGCGACCATCTTACTGAAGGAACATGCGCTGTCCATGAAGGAAGATTGTGTAGTTGTCCCATTGCACGACGTCGGTGAAGCCGTCGTCCTTACGCGGCGGATCAGCCCTGGCTGCCAGCTGTACAGCAGCACGGCCCGTAGCAGACGCTGCTGTCCAAGACGTTGCAGGCCATGTCAAAAGGACAAGGCATAGGGACAAGATTGCGGGCAGAGCCCAGGAATGATACCGGCGCCAGAGCATGCCTGCGCTGGATCGTGGAGGATCACGAAAAGCGAGCTGATCCTGGGCGAATTTATAGTCTGCAGGAGGCCGAGAGCGCAGTGACGACAGTCCGCCGCGACGCATCTTGGTGAATGGCGACTGATGAGGAGACGGTGTTGCTGGCGGACCGGCGGCATCCATCGCGTCCTCGGTCAAGAAGGATGGAAGCTGTTCCAGACGAGAACGCCTCCCATATACGGTGCTTACGCGGTCACGTGCAGTGGCGCCTGACTGCTCCCATGGGCGGTTTCGCCGCGGCCGACGCTTTCTACCCTTCTCTCCTTGCCCTCTTGACCTCTACCGTTCCCAGTACCCGATGGAGCGCAACATGCTGACCGTTGCTTCTGCGTCCCTGATGCGCATTTAGTACCCTTTTTACGTGAACGGCGGTCTGCTATCTCCCGGTCTCCTCACTTATTCCTCCCAATTTCCATTTTGTTAGGGAGCTGGACATGTGCATTGCCATCGTAAGCTATATATTCCTGGTCTAGAGCGTCTTTGAGGCGGCCGAGGAAGAGTGCCCGTGGCAGGATGAGATCTGCCGCTGCGCAACTATGTGATGACATCACACACATGCTAAAGGTTGTCCGCCATCCTCCTGAACCAAATCATGCTCCTCCGCAGCGACGGTTTTCTGAGCATCGCTACGACAGTCCACGGTAATTATACGCATTTATTTAAATGCTACGGAGGGTATATGAGTCAGTACAAGCGAAGCATAACGGTAGTTCGATACGCCAGAGCCGCAGAGCGTCCGAGCAGCGTTTGGAGCGTAACCCAGTGCACCTCAAGCCATTACCAAGGAATTGCGATTGGATAATCTTGATATGGCATACAAACAAAGTGACCAGTTGGCTTCAGTAGTCCCGTACTGTACCTAAACAAAATGTTGGTGGCATAAAAGATTCCGACACGGGGAATCGAACCCCGGGCTATCGCGTGAGAGGCGATAATGTTAGCCACTACACCATATCGGATCGTGTAAAAGTAGTCTAACATTAGCTTCTATACATGTCAACTAGACGCCGCTCCGAGAAAGACTGGGCGGCGGACCCTCCCTCAGCTTGCTCTCAGCCTGTCCTCGATTCAGACATTGTCGACAGTGTGCGCTCGTCATGCAGTTGCGGTGTCGTTGTCGACACACACCGGCTTCCACGGATGGCACCAAACCACCAGAAGTTACCTCTCGATTTGACACGGCAGCAGAAGGGATGATAAATTGATGAAGTCGCCCAGGGCCCACGCTGCAATAGTCTCCCGTAGGCAGACGACCGATGTGCTCTANTYGAGYGTAGTTGCGCAGGATAGCCATGAGGAAGGAATGCGGGATGGTGCAGACAGCAGTGCCGTCGGTCGTGATGGTACCGAACAACCCTTGGCCCCGTCTTATATATCGCCCCAGGGGCAGGGGTTGCAACTCCATGCCCGAGGTACCACGACGCGGCTTTGTCCGCACGCAGGCTAGCTGCCTTTGCCTTGCAATCGCGAGTTTCTGCAACCCTTTTTTTTATCAGCGTACTTCAGTCCTTTCACGCCACGCTTCGCACTGCTCGTGTAACTACGTATGTAGGGTACAGAATTGGCCTCATTCCACGTTGCTGTCTCGTAACTTGTCCCTCTCGAGGTCGCAGTCTCACGGCTGCCTTTAGGTGCAGAGAGACGGCGCTGACGCTTCAGCCCTCTATAAGCTCCCTCGTCCTTCTCAACCTTTCCATCCGAAGCAGAGTCGTCATCCTGTCAGGCGTGTCAATTCAGTAGCGCACTCGTCGTAACCTGTTGTCTTACGTACCTCAATATCAATCAATAGAGGGGTAGACGCAGAGAACCCATTGCCAGTTTTGCTCTGTCTGTGTTTGCCGTGCTGTACGTTCCTCAGACATCGCAGCTGAGCCTGATGAATGGTTGTGGTGCGTACCCGGCGATAGTATGCCCTCTCGCGTTCAAGGCGAGCGATCTCTTCACCAACGCCGATTGTCTGCAGATTCAAATGATGACGGAGGAGCAGCGAAACACATTCAGGTCCGAGCACGAAACATTCCCGAACGTCTTGCAGAATCCACCCGCTCGATGCGGCCTCAAACCGTTCGACGTGCCAAGGGGACGATTGCTCGAGGTCTCCCGACCCTTCGGCACAGTGGTTCACCAAGTCGACGTACTCGTCCAGCTTAATTTGCGAGCCCCTCAGGTCCACCTCGAACTGCTTGGCATTGGCAGATGCGACCTGTGTGAACCAGGAGGTCAGATCGCTGTCAATGTGGCAATATATCCACGTACTCCGTTCCAAGCAGTCACCGTGACGACGCGACCGCGTGCGTCCTTCTCAAGCTTGACCTTCTCGAGCTTAGGAAAGCCATGCTGACCTTCATCCGAGATGGCAAGCTCTGCTAGTGCGAGCTCGCGGCCCAACGTCAAGCAGTGTGTGGTGTTGTCGCAGCGCAATAAGAACGTGGGGGCGGTATCTACGACGAGCAGCTCGAGGTATTGCAGTTTCGTGGTACACCACTCTCCGTCGCGGAAGCACCAATGGTGGACCCTAGCCGTGATGGCAGGCACACGCTCGACAACCCAGCGTTCCTTCCAGAGAGCCAACTTCTTGCCCACCTCGGCGTAGATGTAAGTTGCGTCCGGCGTCGTGTCGCTCTGCATGGCATGGTCAGCAAGAGCTCTGAGCAACGTGTAATAGATCCTACCTCGATCCAGAACACAATCCGAACCCTCATCTTCGATGCGGCTAGCTCAGCAGTACCGCTGACAACGGTGATGGCTGTCGTAGCTTCCTCAATGAGACCA
Source organism: Trametes cubensis (assembly GCA_029747595.1). Taxonomy (NCBI): domain Eukaryota; kingdom Fungi; phylum Basidiomycota; class Agaricomycetes; order Polyporales; family Polyporaceae; genus Trametes; species Trametes cubensis. Next base: position 5,494 of record JAPEVG010000274.1, on the reverse strand, counting down.
CTTGCTTTGTTCGCGGTGTCGGCAGACTGGCCAGCTTCGACTGGCATGCACAGTTGAGCAGATCCTTGTGCGTTGTCGGACATGGCGTTGCGGGCGGAAGAGAAGTTGAGGGGCTGAGAAGATGGTGGTAGAAAGCAGAAGAGCCGCGCAAATTTCTTGGACGCACGCCTGCTCGTCCCCGTTGGTCGGTCGGTTGGTCGGTTGGTCGGTTGGTCAGTCGGTTATTGCTTGTCCGAGATCGGTGGGGTCACGACGTTGCTGGCGGACGTTCTCCGAACAAACGTGGTAGGGCCTGCTCGTCAGCTCACTCAAGTTCGCTCGTAAACAGTCCGCCACGCCCTTGCACTCTGTCTACAAGTTCTATCTAGTCCGAACGTGATCCCTCATCCCAAATGTCCACCGTTCTACATCTCTTCATCTCCTTGTCCGTCCCGCCTTCCTTGCCCCGCTTTGTAGAATAATGTCAGTAAGCAATGAATCTATGCTGAACTTGTACTAACCTCTTCGACGCCAGAGTCGTGACAGGCTGTACCGTCTGCAGGGTCCCTCCCTTTCGGCCCCCTTCTTTCGAACTTCCGTGGCTCGAGGCTATGAGACGTTCAGCGTGCTTGCGCTCCTTGAGGGTCATTGCCCTATTCCAGCGTGTCGACAACTTGGCCTACGGTATAAACACATGTACTCACGAATTGTACCCCTCCTTGCGCATCATCGTGCGCGCACTTCGACGAGGACGAGGTGGACTCGGTCTAGCGGGTAGCTTGATCACGAGGCGCGAGGAGGTGGCTTCCTCAAGGACAGGCGAATTTGGAGGGTCTGGCGCGACTTGGCGTATCTCCGATGACGCTTYGACGATCATGCCGTCATCCTYATTGAGGGGCTCCGCTCCCGCCGGCCTTACCGCAATCTCGAAGGCGTCCACTTCGGTGCAAGCAGGTCCTTCCGGCACTTGCGCAAACACCGGTGCCTGTTCCTCAAGCATGCCGGCATGCTTGAGGCGCTCCGCTGCCGCCGGCCCTACTTCACCCACGTCCAAGGCTACATCCATTGCAGGCACCTGAACTAACGCCGACGCTTCTTCTTCAAACATGCGAGCGTTGCGCCTGACGTCAGCCCCCGGCGGACTTCCCCGGCCCTCACTGTGCTCTAACACCGATCCAGCAGCCTCCCCCGGCGTCATGGGGTGGGCTGGAGTCTCCGTCGAGCCACAGCCGCAATCAGGAGACCAGCCTTGTCCTTGTCCCCCCGTTCCCATGTGATACGCTACATCCGGGGTTAGCACGATAGATGTGCGAGATGGTTAGCCACAAACCTGGATTGGTCTTCTTGAGAAAGTGTTTAGACCACGTCAATAAGTCCGTCAACTCCCAGCCGATCTCATTCGCGAGGGCTTGCTAGAAGTTGTGACCATTGACGTCTGTCTCCTCCCCAACGCTAACTACGCCGTTAGTTGAGCTCAGTAGGACGTGCACAATTACGTACAATATCACCCGCATCTTGCTGGCCTCGTCTGGCCCTCCCACTATTGTGGCGCCTGTCCAAACGACTTGTTGATGAAGCTGCTCCATGATATCGTTGAGCCAAGGCTGCACAGAGGGCACCGTCCTGCGTGTGAGACAAATGCGAGATGAGCAACGGGTTGTCAAAGTAGTACAACTACACTCACAGCATGCGAACAAGCTCGTCCTTGCTTCCAGCTTCTTCCACCTCTTGAGCCACACGTTCCTCGTTGATGGCCTTGGCTTCTGCCGAGAAAGTGGCCTTGACGGTGGGATCCAAGGCATGGAAGGCCTTCGCGAGTTCTTGATGCCGCTGCCCTATGTTGGTGTCGAGCACGCTCTGCTTCAGAGGGCTCTGAGAGAAGACATCAATGCCGCCCACGCCGCGGCGGCGCTGAGGTGTCAAGGCCGGAACGTGTACTCCTCCACCTCCCCCGGTCTTCTTGGCCTTGCGTATGGCATTGCCACGACGAGACTTGAACCACTGTGCCATAGCCTTGCTATGTTTGAGCAAAGCGCCATACAGACAAGTGAATATACTCACCGCTACGGCGTCGTCCAGGCGAGGCTTTACCTGGTCAGCTGTCTCGGCGGGACGGCGCGTAATGAAGGGCTTCCGGTCCTTCTTCGCGTTCTTGCGTCGCCTCTTATAGGACTCCTCGCTCTCCTCCGGAATGGGGTGGGAGAATGTTGCAGCATAGTCTTCGTAGAGGAGTTTTGCAGCGTCTTTCAAGATCGACTCGGTTGGACCGCGAGCGAGGATCTTCTGGACGTCGTCTCTTTGGTATTGGCTCTCCAGCCACTCCTTCTCGGGCTCCGAGAACCTCTCGTTTTGTTTTCCCATAGATGACGAGCGCCGTGGAGGGGAGAGGGTATGATGGACGAACTTGCGCATTGCAAAGCTCAACGCAGAGTTGAACTCGTAAGAATCCGGGCGCACAACGGAGCTGGGGGACGTCGGGGCCCTGTACTGACCATTATCGCGTCATCTATTGGGCACATTATTCTTCGCGCTGCTGAGCCATTCGTCCACTTGCCATGACAATCCCGATTACCTGTGCGCTACTATACCATTGCTCAGTCCGCGGGTTTCAGCCATTGTACATGTGGGTCAGTTGATAGGATACATGATTGGAGGGATAGGTAAACGATGGAACTTCGAGACAAACGACCTGACATAGAAACGAACTACTTCTGCCTGAACACGAGCGTACAAGTCAACGCCCCAGTCCTCGTCATGCTTCGGGAGCTGGCGAAGGGCCTCAGGGAAGTCCGTCCAACGACGCATGAGCATTACCATTCGCTGCAAGCAAGGCACGCCGACACGCCAGCGTGGGTCCGTGCATGGCAGCCAATAGAACCGGAACAGTTCGACCGACGTGTCCGGAAGAACGCTGATGGCACCAGCCTTACGCCCCCATACGCCGGATATGCCGGCTTCACGTTCCCATCGATGCATGATAGGCCACTCGTCCCGAGGTACCATGGCCCGATCAAGGGCCATCACGTCGCAGCGAAAGTTGATTTCGTGTGCCTCCCAGAGGAGCTGCACGCGAACGAGCCTGCTTCGGGCGGCGACCTCCTTGTCGACTAGGCGATCGTCCAACAAGACGACGTTGGCTTCGTCGTACGATTTGACATGGGCAACGTTGCCGAACAGTCGGGCAATGGCGTTCTTCTCCTCATAGCGGCGCTTCGCCCTCTTCTGATCGGCCGCTGAGCCTTGGACCGATGGGACGTCCTTATTTGTGTAATCGCCCCACAAGGCAGCCCGCCATTCACCTATGGACATGGCTTTGCCGTCGATCGTAGGGTCGAAGAGGCGCGCGCGGCAGAACTCGCGAATGCGTACAAGGTTGTGCAAGTACCGGTGGACCTTCTCGTCTCGGCGCACAATGTCAGGTGGCGTCTGGTCGGGTGCCGGTGCAAGCGAGGACTCGGTGTCGAGGAGGAAGGGTGGGGGATNAGAAGTAGAGCACCGCGTGGGGTGCTTGTTGAAGGAGCCCCACGTCGCGCAACGCGGATGCCCACACCTGGGGAACATCGTAGAACGGCGAGGGCGTATGCTCGCATGAAGGATGACGGGCACCCGAATAGCCTTGAGCAACAGCGGCTGGGGCGGCGCTACCTGCGGTCTGTCGGGAGATTAGTATTACGTAAGCACAAATGCGACACTGCGTGCCTTTGACTGTCCACCACGGTGCACCTTCTTGGTTCCGATCGCCGTGCCCTTCTTGCCGGGAGGACGAGTATGGACAGGCAGGGCGAGATCCTTGCTACCCAACAACGGCTGAGATCGGGGACGCTTCGAAGTGCTTGCCTCGGACGGAGGGGAGAGGAGGGAGGCCGAGGGAAGGCCAGGAAGGGAGGGCGCGCACAACTCTCGACTGAGCGCGACAACCATGTGCGTATTCCAATTTGAAGTAAGATTGACTGCTCCAATGTATTCCCTAGGATCGTGGTTTGACGGTACCGACATAGGCGTGGTGGAGAGGACATCTCCCACTGCTCGCACAGGTACTACTTTCCACACCTTTACTTTCGTGGTCAAGGGCTGAAGGTAGAACACGGGGACCCCCACTCGCACCAGAGTAGTAGCTCCTGCCGCGTTATTCACAAACGCGCCAAGAACCTGGAGCACGTCTAGCCTGAAGTCGCTGCTGCTGTCCATCCGGGGGAGAACGATGGTGAGATAACAATGGAGGCCGGCTAACTCCAGGGAGAGTCGCTGTACATGAGCGGCGACGGCTACAGCGACGTTCACAGTAGCAGGGAGAAGCCTCAGACGTTCAACGCATTGCCGTAGGATGAGGACAAGTTGATTGCCGTACTCCATACGACGCTGTGGTTGCGAGCGTATGGCGGAATACTTTGCGATGGCGTCCTCGGCCGCGGCTTCAAGCTCCTGAACCACCTTCTCGTCCAACATCCCTAACTCCGGCATGGCGGCTGAGCGGTCCTCCAACCAGTCGGGAGGGCCGAATGTCTGCCATAGCACCGCTCTCAGTGTTCTCCCGATTACTGATTCAGGCGTAGGAATGCAGGCAAGATGGACCATGCCCGTAGTCAACAACTGGGGCCAACGTGAATACTCCCGCACACCCCAACGGCCGTCGGTGAAGGTCTTCACGACTTGTCGGTCGACAGGATACTCGGGGATCCAACCGGCGTTGGGCGAAGTGACGCACATCGAGGTAAAGCCATCCTGCGAGCCTACCAGGCCCTCGAAAGGATGCGTAACCACGGGAACTGAAGGGCAGGTTAGTGCGAGCACAGGATACCAAAGGGTCACTGACCTGGACCTTCCGTCTGCAAAGGCGACAAGACAGATATAGGCTCCCCCTGCACTCCGTGCTCCGACTCTGGGTGTCGTGCATGTTCGGCCGCATGCACCAGTCCTTGGGCGGCTGAGCTAGCCACAGCGGTCGCGGAGTTCAGCTCGACCGCGGACGGAGCGGACDCCACGGACGTTTGCAGAGTACCATCGGGCACCGCGCTACCATCCGACATGTGGCGGCCGGGCTGGTCGTCCGCAGGCCCATCAGGTGCGTCGCTCTGCTCGGGCACGCGATGACGCACAATGAACGACGTGTTCTTCCACCGGCGATTCTCTTCTCGGGCTTCAACATTGTCCGACGTGGAGTTCATGGATTCTGTAACCTCGAGGTCAGCTACGCTCTGCAGAACAGTGCGCTCTAACCTTGTCACCGTTCTCAACAGGTGAAGAGCGTGGATGCGATCCGGGGAGAGCAGCAGCTGTTGTAGCCCTGAAGTGTCACGAACCGTTAAAGTGCCGTGACACTGTTACATTACGAACCGTCAGTGTTCGTGACATGTTACGAAGCTCCGTTGAAAGGCCCGGTGGCTGCCTAATATGGCAGGCAAGGCCGGGAGATCTGCTATCAGCTCCCCGGGCTTATCTTTGTACTGATAAGGCTTTCTGGCGATCTTATCAGTGCTCTCGGCTGCCTCGCTTCCACTCCCACTGGCGCTTCTGC
>JAPEVG010000273.1:0-48911 GCA_029747595.1 Trametes cubensis | reverse complement strand
AGAGGAGGCCGCTGCTGCCGCGAGGAAGGCTGAGGAGGAGGCTGCTGAAGCCGCACGCAAGGCTGAAGAAGAGGCGGCGGCTGCGAAGCAGGCGGAGGAGGAAGCTGCTGCTGCCCTCGCCGCTGCGAAGACTGCCGAGGAGGAACACGCTGCCGCCGCGCTTGTGGAAGAGGCCATGAAGGCAGAGGCAGAGGCCGCCGCCGCTGCACAGAAGGCGGAGGAAGAGGCCGCCGAGGCTAAGAAGAAGGAAGAGGAGGAGGCCGCCGCCAAACAAGCCGCTGCTGAGGCCGAGGAGGCTGCGAAGAAAGCGCAGGAAGAAGCAGACGAGGCCGCGAAGAAGGCTGAGGAGGAGGCCGAAGAGGCTAAGCGGAAGGAGGAAGAGGAGAAGAAATTCGAGGAGGAGTGGGGCCCCGCCATCACCGTCAAGGGCAAGAAGGGCAAGAAGGGCAGCGCTGCCGCGACCGCCGCCGCCACCCCTGCTACGCCTTCCACGCCCACCGCCATGTCTCGCGAGCCATCGGGTGCGCCTGCGCAGAACAAGCCTCTCAGCAAGGCACAGAAGAAGGCTGCAAAGAAGAAGGGGAAGAAGCTCACTCTCGGCGACGATGACGACGAGGCCCCCGCTACGCCCACAGGCGATAACAACGATGCAGGATGGGATATAGTATGAAGGTTGGAACGTTGGATCACGCGCTGGTCGTATGTATGTTGGACGGGTTTCCGGGCTCATGTCTAGAGGTGCTGTATCCTTGGTTATTTCTATCTGCTCTGCTCGTAGCTTGTATTGCTTTCTACACGACATTTACTGTATTACGATACACCACCATGTATGACCCGCCATATGATATCTTGCTTGTTATGTCACAACCTCTTGTCAGTGTGAAGCCTGGCTCCGTAGTCCAGTCTGCGTTGGTGGCTGTTGGTGGTGTTTCGTGCTACCGGGTATGCACGTGATACGTGTTTACGTTGAACGCGTGTGGCTCTCGCGGCCGATCGTAAGTTGTCCTTGTCTTTCACAGTCCCAAGTCCTCCTGCTGTCTATGAACAAATCTTGTGGGATCTTCATAGTTCTGAATTGAAAGCCTCCGATACGATCGGTCTCTGTTATACCTCTGTTCAAGCTCTTGGAACTCATGCAACGTCTGGCGATTGCCCTCCATCTACACCACTTGTCCACTTGTCCATTCTCCTGAAAGACTACTGGTAGGCTACACGATGCTGCGCGAAAGTACCACAAGCAACCGGCCCGTCGACCCAAATGAGGCCATGGTCGCCAGCCAGCAGAAGCACATAGCTGACCTTGTCGCCCGCAACAAGACGCTCGAACACACGCTCTCGAAACTCAAGGCCGCCGTCCAAGCGGAGAAAGAGCGGGCGCACGATACCGTCGCCCAGATCGAGGAGCGATGGAAGGCCGAGCGCGCCGAGTGGCGGGAGGGCTGCGACACGCTCCAGATCGCCCACCGAGTCGCCCACTTGCGCACCGCAGAGGAGATCGACCGCGTGCGCGTCGCGCTGCTAGAGACGAAGGAGGCGCTGCGCAAGGAGCGCCTCGCGCGGATGCAGCGCGACTACCGGCTCGTCATGTTCCAGGCGAAAGAGCTGGACTTGGAGGAGCGGAACGCGCAGCTGGAGCGCGAACTCGAGGTGGCCAATCTGGAGCGGGAGGAAGAGGTTGCTGAGGCGGAGGAGCGCGCACAGGCGACGGCTGCGGCGCTTCAGGCGCGTTGTAAGGAGCTTGCAGATCAGCTCAAAGAGCTAGCGCAGGAACAAGGGAACACTTTGAAGGAGAAGGAGAAAGCTGAGGTGCGTGCATCCCGCCTTTGTACAAGCGCCTTGACCAGCCCTAATGGTTTACGCTTGCTACCACAGGAAGCTCTATCTACTCTGCGTGCTCAGAATACCACCCTCGTCACGGCCTCTGAACAGACCACCAATCGCCTAGAACGCATCTCGCTCCAATTCGAGACTCTCAAGTCCTCACACAATGAACTGGAGCGCAAGTACGCCGAATCCGAAGCGACCGCCGCCGCTCTTCGCAGACAAATAGAGAAGTGGACCACCCTAGAGAACCGCGAGAACGCGGACCTGGAGAATCTGCGCAAAGCGCGTATCGAGCTGGAAGTCAAGGTGAAGCAGCTGGAGGTGGAGAAGGCGGAGAGCGAGAAGCAGAAATCCCAGCAAGACGCGCTCGTGGAAAAACTCCAGAAGAAAGTCGACAAGTACAAGGAGTCGTGGGCAGCCCATTCGGTCAGTGCTCTGAGCGGAACTGATAATATCCGCTCATTAACCTTATGAGAATCGCAGAAAGCGACAGAAGAAGCGCAGGAAGACGCCGATCGGCTACAGGCCGAGCTGCAGGCCATGGAAGAGCGCTATGAAGAGCTCAAGAGCCAGCTTCAAGCGCGAGAGCAGAAGATTGAGACGCTGCAAACAAAGCTGCGCGATGCGCAACGCCAAAGCTCGCAAACGAAGGCAGCGCGACCGGTATGATCTTCTACATTGCTATCATTTCAGCGTTATCATGACCGTGACTGTCGTGCTGCGTACAGTCCAAGGAGCCTACAGCAAGGCGTCCCGAACCGGAGCTCGTCGAGGACGATGATGTTGAGATGCCGGACCGCCCACCCTCGCCTCCCGCTAAGAAGAAACGACCTCCTCCTCCATCGCCGCCCGCAGAAGTTGACGACGACGACATTCAGGAGGTTGATCCACATCCCCGGAAATCAAAAGGCAAGGGTAAGAGCAAGGAACCCGCCCGTGTCTTGCAAGACGATGCAGAAGACGACAAGGAAATCCCGGCGCCCCCACCCAAAGCGAAGTCATCATCAAGTGCGAAGGACAAGGAGAAGAAGGCGCGCAAACGCCCACCCGCTGCCGCGGCGGAGGAGGAGGAAGACAGCGACGTACAAATCATCGAGCCTGAACGGAAATCGAGCGCGCCCGACAAGGGGAAGCACAAAGCGAGCTCAAGAGATGGTAACGACACGCCCCAGGCGGCAAAGAAGTCAAAGAAGAAGGCGGCTGCAACCGAAGCGGACGACGGAGAGCCAGCACCTCGGCCGCGCGGTCGACCGAAGGCGAGCGACGCCGGCCCAGGTGCGAAAGCGGCTGCGAAGAGTTCGGGCTCGGCGATAGTCGCGAAGAGAGGTCGTCCGCCCGGACGACCGTCCAACGCCGCCGCAGGGGCCAAGAGCACCGGCAAAAAGAGCGTGGCTGAGGAGGTGAGCGAGGAGGAGGCGGAGGCGGCGCCGAAGAAGAAGAAGCGGAAGATCAACCTGTTCCCTACCGCACAGGCGACGAGCTTCGAGTGGAACCTCGGCCAGGTGCGTATCCGATCGTCGAGGTGCGGGCCTGAGCTCACACGAAGTGTTGCGTGTGTATCGACAGGGCGACGGCGGGCTGAATATACCTACGGTGCTCTCTCCGGTGAAAGAGGGGGAAGCGCAGCCTCAGCCGAGAGCAAGCCTTGCGTCTGGGTTAGGGAGCCTCATTCGTCGACGATAGCGATATTGAAGCCTTTAGCCGGTTTTGTATACACTCTTCTTGATTTGCATGACGCTTACCAGCATTGGTTTTCTTTGGCTCGGCGGTGATCGTCTCCTGGCCGAATTTTGGATTGTTCAAGGCCACTTGCCCATGGTAATGCGTGAACGTGTATACATTCCCCGCAATGACCATATCGTACAAAGACTATCAGAAACGTGCTTTGCACCCGAATACCGTACCAAGAGATCAAGCATGGATCGGGGCGGATACCTACCTACATACGTCCTCCATCTCCTACGCATCGTTCATTGCCCACGCGCCGCGATCTTATCCGCAATATCACCCATACCACCGTCGCGTAGGCGCTGCACGAGCGTCTCCGTCCCGCCCGCCTGCGCGACCTGCCCAAGGAGGAGCTCGCCCATGGTCGCGAGCATGCCCTCCGCGCTCTGCGCCATGTCCGCCCGCGCGTCGCCGTAGTGGCTGCGGAGGTACGCGTCCTCGCCGTGCTCGATGAAGTCGGCGTAATGCGCACGGACGGCGCGCTGGTCGAACGTCGCGCGCACGGACGTCGGAGCGTCGCCGGGGGTAGCGAGGTATGCGGACTGGGCGGTAGGGAGGGAGGCGGCGAGCGATGCGTAGGGCGTGGTGCCATCCCAGGGCGCCCATGGGATGAAGAAGGACTCGAGGCAGCCGAGGGCTTCCCAGTCTTTGGAGATGTTGTCGCCGTTGCCTACGCGGAACTGGAGGTGCAGGATGGCGTAGTCTCCCGTGTTGAGTGCGATGATGCCCTGGGCGGCGTCTCTGATATTGCTCGGGAGCGGTGCCTTCTTCTTGACCTACAACACACATTGGACGAGCAAGACAGGTGAGTTGAAAAGGATAAACCCATGGGACCGTGCCGGTTCACCTCAGCACCGTTGATATACTTTACTTCGAGACGGGGTTGTTTCTCCCAAGGGTCGTTCGCAACACCGACGGCAACACGTTCGACTCTGCCAAACCAGCATAAGCCATGCCGAACCAACATAAGGGCTGGCCCACACCCGCCTGTCTCTCGTAAACCGAGCAAGGCCCTCTCCCTCGCCCGCTCCACGTAGAACGGCAGCGGTGAGCGACGGCTGGCACACGACCTGCGCACGCGAGGCGAACAGGAGGATCGGCGTGCTGTCCTTGCGGCGATTCTGCACGAGGACGCTGAGCCCGAGCAGGCTGCGTGCCGATGCCTTGTGCTTGCGTATCATCTCGAGCCCGGCTGCACTTCCTTGTTCCTTGAACCGTTTCTGTCGGTCGCCCTCCCCCATGGGGTCGATTGATTCTGTGAGATGCTGCAGGCTGTCGATAGGTAAGCCAGTGAGCAAAGAGACGGGTTTGAAGGACGCACTCGCAGTCGATGCGCCCGCTGATGCTGACCCAGCACCCGACGCCGTCCTGGTGCGCGTGTGCGAAGACGGGGTGCTGAGGGTACTGCTCGCCCGCGACGGGGCGGATGAGGAAGGCGCTCGTCGTGGGCGGATACGCGAAGTTGGCACACTCGCGTTTGTGACGCGCCTTGAAGTCGGCAAGCTGGCACTCTCGGTTGCAGTAGCGTGCTGCCCTGTAAACGAGCAGAAGGTCGATTTATGCGAGTGCTGCATCGCCTATAGGTGAACTCACTTGCAGCGGGAGCAGCCCTTGAGGGATCCGCCGCCGTCTTTACCGCAGTAAGAACATTTCCCTTGGACGATGCGCTCTTCTTCTTTTGAACGATTGAGGGCGCGGCGCATGCTGGCCATACCGCCTTGCATAGAGGCCATCATGATATCCATGGGGCTAGATGGCTGGATGTGTCTGTATCTGCTTCTGCTTGACTGCATCTTTGAGACTGAAGTATACGGGTCGTGGTAGGTAGAAAAAAAGAAGTGTGTCGCTGTGGGGCTCGTCCACGCCCTATATATGTCCGCGAGGCTCGTTCTGGCAACGCGGCAGACTAAACTGGCGAGGGGCCACTAGACTGAAAGTTACAGTGCCAGACTCATTAAGTTGTGACAATCATCACGTGGTGTGTTATGCAGCGCGAATGTGACCGGAGGGACGCGTCCGAAATCCCGACAGGACAGCCGTTGCCTTGGGCCACTGCAGCAGTCTCTCAGCACTCACTCGCTCGTCGACGTCCGTCGTTGACCGCGTCTGTCTTCTGGCGCGACTCGGAGTGCCATCCCGAGGAATATGACCTGGGGCGCAACAAGTGAAATGCCGTACCCAATGAGGTACTGATCGCGTACACTGCGCCGTCCCATGACCTCCTCCCGCCTACACTCCCCGGTCCGTACGCTGCGAACAGGCCCCGTCCGTCGCACCTTTCTCTCATCATGGCTCTGCTCGCACGGTCCAGACCAGTGCCCTCTTCCGACTCAAAAGCACGCAAGAGACCGCGACGACCGCCCCAGTCCTCTCGTCCAACCTTCCCTAGCCCTCCAGTAGCCCACTACAGCCCTTCAAGATGTCGTACGCTTCCCCTATCAAGGCCTCGCTGAACCGCATCGCGTTCGTTACCGGGGCGAGCCAGGGCATCGGCCGCGCGATCGCGACACGCCTCGCGCGCGACGGCTTCGACATCTCCATCGCCGACATTGAACCCGCCAAGGCCAAGGTCGACACGGTCATCGACGAGATCAAGTCGTATGGCCGCCAGGCCATCGGTGTCTTCGCCGGTGCGTTCCTCAGGCATCTCTTGCAGAGGGCCCATGACTTATTCCATCACGCTGCAGACGTCAGACAGCCGAAGCAGATCGAGGCAGCCATCGCCGAGACCGTCGACAAGCTCGGGCCTCGTCTCTTCGTCAGCGTCGCGAACGCTGGTGTCACCCAGGTCAGGCCCTTGCTCGAGTGCACACCCGAGTGCGTACCCTCCTCCTTGGTCCTCCATCCATTCTGCATGGCATGGCCCGACTGAACGGCACTGACGCCAGGTTCATCGAGAACGAGGTCCGCATCAACGTCCTCGGCCTCATGAACACGCACATCTTCGCCGCGAAGCAGATGGTCAAGCAGGGCAATGGGGGACGCATCATCGGCGCGGGCTCCATCGCGTCCTACCGCACGGCCGAGAACCTCGCGCCGTACGGTGCGACCAAGTTCGCCGTGCGTGGCTTCACGGAGGCCGCTGCGAAGGAGTGGGCGCAGTATGGCATCCGCGTGAATGGTCAGTCATCCTGCACTATGTACAAGGGTGGTCGCTTACTCGTTTCCGCGACAGCGTACGGCCCAGGCATCGTCGATACGCCGATGTGGGATCACATCGACCGCGAGCTGGCGAAGATTGTACGTACTAGAAGGCCTCCCCTCGCCCCGTAGTGCACGCGTGATGTATGGTCGCTGACGACGGTTTGTCCTCGTGACGCTCCTGTGTTGTAGGAAGGCATCACGGTCGGCGAGGCGAAGGCGAAGCGCGTCAAACAGGACATCAAACTTGGGCGCATCCAGGAGCCAGAGGACGTCGCGAAGCTCGTGTCGTTCCTCGTCTCGGACGAGGGCGAGTACATCACCGGCCAGACGATCAAGACGTGCGGCGGCGCGTCACTCTGAGTCTGAGCGATCTGCATGGTTGGACGTGAGGCATCGGAAACCGACGACCGATTATCGACATTGACATGGGCCTCCTTGGACCGGAACTGGTGCTTGGGGTATACCACTTTGGAGGACGACCTGCCTATAGCTATCGAGGGCCAGAGGTTATCAGGGTTCGAATGTTCCAACTGGGACGGGGCCGGCGTGCCTCCTGTGGGTCTGTTATCTGTTGGACATTGTGAAACTAGAGCGTGTCATAGAGGCGTATCTGCACGGGATGCGTTGTACATATGTACCACTAATGGTTTGGCTCGAGCGCTATCGCTCGGGGACACTGCTAGTCTGCGCCATCAAGTTCAGCCTGTCAATATTAATACCAGCGCGGTGTTGACGCTCTTTCGGAGGTGCGTCACGCCGGTAACTTTCTAAGCTGTTGCGGCTCCTCCGTCACCCGTGGACACTCTCACCGCGGTAAGGTTCACCTCTCCCGACGTATATTTGCCACTCACATTCTACCCTTCACACAGGTCTACCTAGTTGAGGATGACGGACCTCCGCATCCTTGAACCTTCAGGCAGGCTCGGGAACAGCCGATAGGACGTTACGAGCGCTTGCTCCAGCTTATCAGCGCAGAGGACTTATCGAGGACGGGCGCCAAAGTACCCCGCATGAATGATTATCGGAAAGGACGCGGGGCCGCTGCTTGGCGGATTGCATTTGCTCAAGCTCTCGCCCCGCACCCGAGAAGTTTTCCAGGCCCCAAACCGATAAACAATCCCGATAACCACAAATGTCACGGCATATATACCACCGCGCCCTTCACGCCGTCCTTTCTCCTCCTTCTCTCGAGCCCTCTTGCTCTTCTCCCCCGCCCGCCCGCCTGCTCACGCTTCTCGGAGACTTCGCACCCCTCCTCTGCGCGAGACTAGCACTGCGAGCGCCGAGCACAGAGGTTTCGAGAGAGGACGGACCCTAGCGCTTTTCTGTATCCAAAAATTCTACTTTGGAGAAGATGTCTGTGCTGAAGAAGGTGTCCGCGTACGCGCACCCGGACGCGTGGGTGCTCGAGCCCGAGCCGTCGACGTTCGCGCCGAACAGCAGGTGGTCGAACAAGGACATGGACCCCGTCCCACCCAAGGGGGTGAGTATTTGCGCTCGTGCTCGTGCTCTTTCGTTTTAGGACTTGGTCGCGTGATGGCATGTGGTACGTAAGTGTAACAGTGTACTCACGATACGCTCCCAGAGGACATGGTCCACATTCAACTATGTCGCGTATTGGGTCTCCGACGCGACCAACGTCGCGGTGTGGGAGCTCGCTTCCAGCATGCTCGCGATTGGCCTCTCCTGGTACGCCGAGCCCCCCAGCCCACCTTGGGGCTGCGCACTCACTGAACGGCACCCTTGCACAGGAAACAAGCCCTCCCCGCCATCGCGGTCGGGCACATCATCATCTCGGTGGTCATGGTCCTGAACGGGACCATCGGCGCACGGCTGCACGTCGGCTTCCCCGTGCTCAACCGGTCCTCGTTCGGGTTCTGGTTCAGCTACTTCTCGGTCGTCTCGCGCGTCGTGCTCTCCATGTTCTGGTTCGGCATCCAGACGTACACCGGCTCGGAGTGCGTGTACCAGATGCTCAAGGCGATTTGGCCCTCGCTGGCGCATCTCCATAATGGCTTGCGGCCCGGGGCGCACATCACTACTGCGGGTGCGTATGGGATGGGGTGTAGATGGCATCTGAGTGAGCGTACTGAGAGAATTTTCTTACAGGCATGATGTGCTATTTCCTGTACTGGCTCATCCAGGTGAGTACCTGACACCCTTGCAGAGTTACGCAGCTAATTGACGCACCTGTGATATAGTTCCCCTTGATGCTCGTCTCTCCACAGAAGATCCGCTGGCTATTCGTGATCAAGGCGTTCATCGTTCCGCCCGCGTGGCTGGCGATGCTCATCTGGGCATTCGTCAGGGTGCCGTCGAGCAAGGGCCTGTTTGAGCAGCACAGCACGCTCTCTGGCAGCGCGATGTCGTACGCGTGGCTGAGCGCGCTTAACAGCGCATTGGGCATCTATTCGACGCTCGCGGTGAACATTCCTGACTTTACTGTGAGTCTCTACCTCGCTTGCAACCTACGGGCGGGCTCTGAATTGACGTGCTCTATGTGCAGCGCTATGCGAAGAACGAGAAGGCGTAAGCGATCCATTAGCACCTGTCCTGCGTGCCCGAATGCTAATATATCAAACACAGTCAATACGTCCAGCTTCTCATCATCCCCACCGCGTTCACCCTCGTCGGGTTCATCGGCATCGCCGTGACCTCCGCCGGCATGTCGCTCTACGGCGACGTGCTCTGGGACCCGCTGCAGCTCATCGACCGGTGGGACAACCGCGCCGCGGCGTTCTTCGCGTCCTTCACGTTCGTGCTCGCGACGCTCGGCACGAACATCTCCGCGAACTCGCTCTCGGCCGCGAACGACATGACGGTGCTCTTCCCGCGGTACATCAACATCCGCCGCGGGCAGGTGTTGTGCGCGATCTTGGGCGGCTGGGCGCTGTGCCCTTGGGAGATTCTGGCGAGCGCTCAGGGATTCTTGTCGTTCATGAATGGCTACACGGTGTTTTTGGGCCCGTTTGCGGGTATCATGATTGCGGACGTGAGTATCCTTCGAACTTCTTATTGGTGATGGAAATACTTATCGGGCTTGCAGTACTGGATCGTGCACAAATGCAAGGTCGACGTGCCCGCCATGTACAGGCCGCACGGCCGCTACCGGTATACCTTCGGCTTCGTACGTGTTCATCTCCCCTTTGGCATGTAACAACCAGACTCACTCTGCATATACAGAACTGGAGAGCCGTTGCAGCCATCCTGCTCTCTGTGCCACCAAACATGCCCGGCCTCATCTCCTCGATCAACCCCAAGATCTCCGTCGGCGGTGCGATCAAGATCTTCGACTTTGCCTGGCTCTTCGGGGTAGGTCTTTCTCTGCTTCCAACTCGCCCACACTTCAAGTTCGCTCACGCATGGCGATCCGTACAGTTCTTCACCGCGTCGGTCGTATATACGATCCTGTCCCTCGCGTTCCCCGCCCGGGAGACGTTCGTGGCCGAGGCGATTACGAGCGACGACGCGGCCTCGGCAGAGGACGTGCCCGGGAGCGAGGGCTCGTCGCATCTGGAGAAGAAGAGCGTCGACGAGGAGATCAGGGTCGTTGCATGACGGCCGCTTGGTCCTGGAATGTCGCGCTCTACCGTGCGCTTTTATATGTGCGGGGGCTATCCACCGGGGAGTGGCCGGTTGTGATTCAACGTGAAGAAGGTTTAAAACGCTTGTGTTTCTCTTGCTCTTGCTCTTGTTTGATGCGTCTGTTGCCACTCTAACGTACCCACGTATTCGTCCGTGTCGAGCATAACCGCGGCACGCGATTGGAATGTCATAGAAGTGTCTTATTTGTAGCATTAGTAGATTTGGCTCCGTTGCTTATAGGGACTTGGGTGTTTGGGTACGGAATCTTGATATAGTGATCGTTTTGTAGGGTAAACCCGTTCAGTTTGTATGTAGGACGTCTCTTAGTGTAGACTTGTGTATACTTAGTAGTGTTTATATGCGATTTATAGAGTATCAATTTCGGCGTATCGCGTTGGCTGGCTTGGCGACATGTGTGGCGTTCTAGCATTGTATATAGCACTGAGAGTCATTGACGTCACAAGTATCCTCCAATACACCGGTGTAGATACTCTCGAAATCGGGATCATGCCCACAATTGATTCTGCGCCCACGAGATACTGTTACATGGAGAAGCATGTGCTGAAACAACTACAGGAGGCCCTCGGACGCCTGCCAAGATTTGTAGTAGATATCCAAATGATCGAGAAGACCGGCCTTTCGGGGGCGCCAGCCAAGTAGGGCACGGCCAAGGTACGGCCTGAGGATAGACGTCGTGCTCAGCGCCTTCTCAAACACTGGGGAGCGACCCATTCTCGTCAGTCATACTCTCACAAGTAAGACAGACACTCACAATTGGTAGGCGTCGTGTACTGATAGGGACCCTTAGCGCCGGAGATCTCGACGAGCCGCTGCAGGAACGCGTCCGTGCTCTCGTTCACGTCGTTGGTCCCATCGAAGACCTGCCCACGAGCGATCGCTGCCTTCTCCGCCGCAAGCACGTACAGCTCCGCGAGGTCATCACA
This sequence comes from Trametes cubensis, assembly GCA_029747595.1. Classification (NCBI taxonomy): domain Eukaryota; kingdom Fungi; phylum Basidiomycota; class Agaricomycetes; order Polyporales; family Polyporaceae; genus Trametes; species Trametes cubensis. The sequence continues at coordinate 37,686 of JAPEVG010000273.1, read as the reverse complement.
GTGAATGAGCGCAAGGCGGCCTCCGGGGGTCCCGGGCCACTCGACCTTCCCCTCAGTGTGCGCTTTGCGGAAGAACAAGGAGAGGATCGAGCCAGAGCGGCCGTACAGCAGTGAAGGGCGGATGACGATGCCATTCAGGTCCGGGTTCGAGATGACGCGTTGTTCTAGCGCAGGGCGCCAGGAGATGAGCTCAGCCATGGCCCCGAGCGCAGAGCCGTCGCTCACGGCCTCGTCGCGGTTCTCGCCGTGCACCCACGTGCCGGAGGTGTAGATGTACACGAGCTTGGACGCGGTTGGCGAGCGGTAGGTCTTGACGGCATCCGCAGTGGCGGAGAGAAGCGTGTCGGACAAGGTGCGGATGTCCGTGCCTCCCACGGCGTCGATGATCGCATCGAGCTTGGGGATGAGGGGTGGGAGGTAGGATGCAGTGTCTTGAGTGTCCGCTACGACAGGGATGACTAATGGGTATTTGCTGTAGTATTAGCTTAACTGCTAACACGCCTCTTCAAGTTGCACGCACTCTCTTCAGCTGCTAGCTGTTTGGCCTTCGCTGCGGAACGGGTCTGGCCGTACACTATGTGCCCCGCACGGACAAAGGCCTGTGCGACGGGAAGGCCTATGAAACCAGTTGCGCTGCGAGGGTAAACTTTAGCTTGTCTCAGCAAGGCAAAGCCACACACTTACCCAAGGATGAGAACCCTCATGGAAATACAATGGAGATGAGAACCTTGTTAAATATAGCGGTGTCGGAGTCGTACAGGGAGGGTGTTCAGTGGAGTGTCGCCCTTGCCACCCCTCCCTTATATACGCGTCGATTGAATAGCGCATCGTTCATACCATGTCCAGAAGACATGGCGTAATCTCCAGGGATTCCCAGGAGCGAACCTTCTGTCATTCGGAGATCGTACTGGGTTGAGACGATGACTCAGAGAGACCAAGCATTCCCAGCGACGCAGGAAATGGGTGTAAGGCAGGTACGGCCAGAGACTGAGCAGTAGTCGCTCGGAGATGCTGGTGGATCCTACTGTGCACTGGCTCGAAGCGCTCAAACTAGCTCAAACTGCCGGAGAATATGGCGTGTCTGTGACTGCGCCCCCAATGACTAGCGGTTATGATAAAGCCTGTGCATAAATATGACGAGCAGAGGTTACAACTCGTCATATGGATTGGACATACGCAACTAATGAAGATCCTTGTGTAATCCTGATCCTTGAGCGTTCGTGTATTAAGAGGTCCGAAGAGTCGGTGTTTGCGTTTGAGGACACGAACCTCCCTACGCGAGGCTTTCATATATGGAAAGGCGTCGAACAACTGGTTTGTGAGCAGGAGGGACATATATTGCGATTTCAAGAGTACACAGCAGTAGATAAGTGATGTCGCCGAAGCATGAAACTCCGTTCGACGTGGTTTCTCAGTGAACGGAGCGATTAAGTAGGCTTTTCGTTCAGCACCACCACAAAGCTTCAAGAAGCGCACCTGGACCATACCCCAATGTCGTGCGGAACGCAGACTGAGGCACAGAGATGCGTGGTGGCCGCAACGGTGAAGGAAGAAATTGCATTCGCGGCGCTTATAAGGAACGCGAGGTCGGAGGGTAAAACATTACATTCTCCGCTGTGGCGGAAGCGCACATGACTTGCGCGTCAGACGCGTCCTGCACGCGACGCGGTCAGCGGGCGCCACGAGGGACACTGCCGCAGTCATCTTGCCATCTGCCGCCAGACCGGAACTGCGTGGTTGTAGACTGCGCTGAGCGGGAAAGCTTGTCCTTCTTTTTGTTCCTAGAAATACGCCGTCTTTCTGCGATAGGCCTCCGATAGATGGCACGATGCTGCTAATCTGGGATGCCTTTGCCGACAACCTCCTAAAGGCCTGGGAGCGCGTTGCGTTCTGGCGGAACCCTGCTCCCGCGTTGCCTAACATGAGACTGAGCCCGAGGAATGGAGACGAGAATCCGCTCATGGTGCGTCCTAACGTGCCTGTGGAGATGTAGACGAGTCTTATGATGTGCTGCGTAGGTCCAGTTCTTCACTTGGGATTGCAGTCATCCCCATATGAGCTGGTGGAAGCACTTTGAGTCTGAAGTACCCAACCTCGCGGCGCTGGGTGTCACACAAGTGTGGTTACCACCACCAAATAAAGCCATGCGCAAGGTACGAGCCAAGTGGTACAGTCTGTCAGTCCCTCCTGAACAACCACTAGGAAGGACAAGGGTATGACGCATATGACCTGGTGAGTTTAATGTTACTCGTAGACAAATGGTGGAATTGGCGCAGAGCTGCGTTGTCTTTTTGAACTGCGTCAAGCCGCATCTTGCTGCATTGGTCGACGAGATAAATTCGAAACGGAGATCACTGAGCATCAATGTATGCGCTTCAGGACGTAGTACTCACATCTCGTAGTGGGATCTAGGCGAATTCTATCAGAAAGGCACTATCGCGACAAGATGGGGCACGAAGGAAGAGCTAGCCAAGGCCGTGTCGGTAGCAAATGCGCATGGAATTGACGTTCTCGTAGATGCTGTCTTGAACGTGAGCCAACTGTCATATTATAAGCACTCACACACTCACCCTTTATAGCACAAGCTTGGTGCTGATAGACCAGAGAAATTCATGGCTGTACCCGTCGATCCCAACAACCGACTGAAAGATCTTGGTCCCGCTAGAGAGATAGAGGCAAAGACGTTTAATCCCCTCAGCTACGGTGCACCTCTGATATGTATATCTAGGGGTGGACTGCGTTCGATTTTCTCGGGCGCGGAGACAAGGTAGGTTGTCCGAGACTGGTCCTACCGCTCGACAGGGAACCTGACATCAACCCAGCACAGCAGCTTAAAATGGACCCATGAGCACTTCACCGGTACGTACTCAACTGAGTGTAACGAAAGACCTGTATGCACATGACTGCGGGCCCAGGATTGGACTGGGACCATCGCACGCGTGCGAAGGGAGTATACCGTATCGCAGGCCCTAATCATCAAGGCTGGTCACGTTGGGTCGATACTGAGCTTGGCAACTACGACTACCTCCTGGGTATCGATGTACGTGCTCGAATGCTTCGGTATAGGGCGGGAGTTTAGCTCATCCGCGCAGATTGACCACCGCCATCCTGATGTTCGGAAAGACCTCTTGGACTGGGGTACTTGGGTGCTGCAGGTAACTTTCAAGTGAGCAGCACAACGGCATCCCCTGACCCCGTTCTTCAGACCACTGGGGGCGCAGGTTTCCGCCTAGATGCTATCAAACATATGGATCGTCGTTTCCTATTGAACTTCGTAGGTTGAATTTGCCACTACCCCCAAACGCATGGCTTACTCCATTAAGATCAAACATGTACGGGAGAAGCTGGATAGAAATGACCTATTCTCCGTGGCCGAGTACTGGTCGAGCAAGTAAGTAGCGGTTCCTTCTTTCTCGATGTTTCTGACTAGCCCTGCAGCGTAGAGCTAATTAAACCGTACATCCGATCTTTTGAGGGTCTTGTGAGTGGATTTGGCCTGTGATTCAACCCCCCCCTCCCTTCTCAATTTCTCCGTTGTCTAGGTCACATTCTTCGACGTGCCGCTTCACTACAATTTCCATGAAGCTAGCAAGGCCGGTTCTCGGTATGACCTGAGGAAGATCTTCGATAACACTATTCTCAAATATAGACCCGGCGACGCAGTGACCTTCGTAGACAATCACGAGTAAGTCTGCTGGCATTATGTGAGCTCCGCGCACACTGATGAGCGTTCCCAGTACGGTAACTGCTAGGCATATTCCCGCGCCTGCATTCGAGCTTACGGTTCCGCTCCGCAGCAAATCGGACAAACGTTGGAAAGCTGGGTACGTCATAGCATGTTGCAACTGGAAGCTGTGAATTGCACCCTGAACACACCCCAGGTCGGAAGTAATTTCAAGCTGCAGGCATACGCACTCATCCTGCTCTATGGCGAAGGACATCCGTGAGCCTCTGTTGAACGCCCTATTCGCACGAGCCAATCACTTACTGCGCGCCTTCTCTTCCTCGTTCGCGTTTCCCCGAACGCCTCCGAAGATGTGTTTTCTACGGGGATCTCTACCCGAATCGAGAGTGCTATGATGAGAATGTAGCGCAGGGGCTGAGGCGCCTGATGGATGCTCGGAGAAAGTTCGCTTATGGTCAACGCACAGACTACTTCCAGCAAGTGAATTGCGTCGGCTTCTTGCGCAAGGGAGACGGTTCCCGTGGCGGCTGCGCGGTGCTTGTCAGTAACGCGGACTGCCCGGAAAAGCAGGAGGGGTGCGTAGCCAGATGTGATGACCGGGAGAAGCGACATACGGGTGCTGACGCGTGTGGAAAGCGCCGGCGCAGGACAGACACCGACGCACACCATTCGCATGGACGTGGGCTTGGTAAAGACCCTGTGCGCTGCTTCGAGGACGAACCTACGCTAATCCGGAATCTAGGACAATGTGAATGCCAAGTACCGGTCGCTTTTCCACCCGGAGGGCACTGTTGTGCAGCCCGGCTCCGATGGATGGGCATCGTTCACCTGTCCTCTTGGTGGAGTGCAGGTTTGGGTGAAGGACATCGACGTGGACAGCTAGTAATACATTGGACAGCGACAATACTATGATAGCAACAGCACAACAACAATAGCCAAGGTCCCCTAAGTGTGTACACTACTTCGCGACAGCGAGCCTGCCATGGAAGGCACGCTCCCAAACCCCCATGTTCCTATAACGTCGAAGGAGGAAGGTCAAGGAAAATGCCGCAAAGTCACAGAGCGTCCCACGTCCTGACATCCGAGTCCCCGGACTCCTGGTCTGCGTCCGCAGCTGCATACCTGCTGCTGCACTCGCCCAGGCGCCTTGGCATCGCGTCGCGCATCTCGACGATATCTGTCACGGTCGTTTTCTCTTCCTCAATCCAGATGCCGGGCCCGCGCGGGATGCCCCTCGACATCGTCGCGGCCTCACCGCCCGTCTGTGCGAGCGTCTGGGGCTGCTGCTCGCCGTCGAAGAGTGCTGCGGTCTCCTCCAGTGTGCGGCCTGTGGAGGTGCGTGAGAATGAACGCAGATAGGTGGGATGACGGAGACCTGCTGTACCTTTTGTTTCGATTATACAGACAACTATGAACACGAGCTCGATAATGAGCCAGCCGCAATAGACGAGGTACTGTCGGTGCCCGTGTGTGAGCATCGAAAGCTTGCAGGGGGCAGTGATCGGATGTACGCACGTATTTCCATCCCATGGCATCCAACGCCCAGGGGTTTACAAATTGGTTGAAAGCGAGTGTGAGTGAGACGACGAGGTTCTAAGAATGCACCTATCAGTCTCGGTTAGTATTGAGGGTCAAAGGATGGCCTACCATGACAGCGAATCCCTTGGCACGGATGTTGAAGGGCAGGATTTCGAGGGTGTAAGCGATGAGCATGGGAGTGTAGGCGATGTCGTAGAAGAAGTAGAAGATGAAAATGAAGGGAATCGTCGCTGCACATGGGTTCAGTACATCGCCCGACACCAAGCAGAACCCATAACACCGATGGCAGACTAACATTTTGCTGCAGCGGCATCTTGCAGGGTACTGAAAAGAGCGGTGGTGAGCGTCCATGCTCCGAAGTCTACGGAGGTATTCGATGTCAATTTCAGTAAGCTGGTTGTGGAAGGATCGGATGAGTTGAGGCGTACCGATCAACATTCCGACGTTCGAGATTATAAAGAGTGTTCTTCGACCGAGCTTGTCTACCATGAATGCGCCAGACATGGCCGCTATCAAGTTCCATATCTATCGGGAATGTCAAGATGCATGGAAAAGTGTGCTCATATCTGTGACGACGAACCTGCAGCCCACCGTTGATCGCCGCCTTGGTACCAGCATCGGTGATACCCACGCCCTCCAACACCAAGTTGATATAGTATGACACCAGACCGTTCCCACTATGCCACAACATCTGTCAGTACACGCCAAGATGAGTTGCGAACGAGATGCGACATACCTCCATTGTGAGAATATCGCGAGCGCGATGATGATGCACATGCGCTTCCGGTTCCCTGGAGTAGCGAAGAGCGTTGAGAAAGACGTCGACTTGGACACCTCCTTCTCCATCTTCAGCGCGTGTCGGATCTGGGCCATCTCGAATACAATTAGTGGGTCGCGTTCGTCTCCCGTCATCGAGTGGAACCGCGCTAGGGCACTAGCAGCTTTGGATTCCTAGCGGACTATGATGAGCATGCAGCAACATGTCAGGCTCCGGCGTAACGTACCCGGCCTTTCGCAACGAGGAAACGTGGAGACTCCGGGACCATCCTGTACTCTCCATGAATCCTTCGCCCATCCCCGAATGTATTCAATTAGTTTCTCACCATATCAAGGCGACCTGTATGATCGGACCAAGCGCTTGTATGAGTGTAGGGACTCGCCATGACCATTGTGAGGTCCCCGCGCCGTTCCACGCTCCGAAGCAAGTCCAAGCCGCTGTGAAACGTCAGCTGACCGTATCCTTTCCGTCGAGAACACGCGCTTACACAGAATGCTACCAAAATACCAGGAAGCGTTGTACATGGAGGTCAGCTTGCCGCGCTATCGGGGGTTGGTTGGTTCAATAATGCTATCTTGCGGGAATGACGGAGCGCCGCACCTGTGTCGGATATGCCAACTCCGTTATGAGGAGGGGTGCCGCGTTGAGCGTGAACGTGAGTCCGAAGCCGACTGTTTACGTATTGAGAAGGGCGGAGGCCGTAGATCTTATGGACTCGTGACGTACTCAGTCCTCGTGCACCGATGAACATCCCAATAGTCGCCGCAGAGCTTTGCAGGGCGACCCCGGCGAGCATGACGATAGCACCGATGAAGAGCGTTGGTCGTCGACCCAGATGATCAGACGAGTACGGCGTGAATGGTAGGCCCTGTGAGGTGTCCGTATGAGAACGCATCGTCTGGCTTGTCACCAGCGAATATTGAGCATACAGCTATGGACCCGATGACTTGTGCGGCGCTGATGAGACCTAGCAGGTACACGAGTTGAGCAAATCGGACATCTCTCTGCTTCAAACCAGGGATCGTACCTAATGTCTTCCCATTTGGATGCTTGAAAAAGTCCTGCCATGCAGGAAGTATCTGCAAACCTATAGTGTCGCGTGCGAGACGCGTCAGTACTGAGTACAGTATATGGCGGCTACGACACGAACCATTCACTAGTGACGAGTCGAGGCCATTGATCGACGCGGTGAGCAGTGGGATTATCAATAGCAGATTCAAGACGCGTATGCCTAGGAAACGATGAGGTAGGTTTTGGTCGGCACACAGACAAGCGATTTCGACTCGTATGATCGAGCTGCACGTACCATGGTTTCTCCACCAAGGACCCCGGTGGATGAAATCAACTACAGTCCATTCTGGAGGCGCCATCCTCGCGGGGGACACGTTCACCGGACCACAGTATGAAGGCAGGTAGCAGAGCGGGAACGTTGCATCGCGAATCCAGAAGGGCGTGCATCCGCTATATACTCATGTGAGCCAGCATTGCTTGCCTGCCGCTTCCGCTTCCCAACCAAAAGTTCGCGCTCATTGCTGTTTCAAGGTTAGCGTTGGGATCTGGCGAATATCTGGGGTTATGCGGGGTAACGATCAGGAACCGTGGGCCTGCGCACGCCAGGTTCTCACTGGTCAGCCCAGAAAAGTGCCGCCAGCGCGGAAAAAGGCCGGGGGAGGATGTGTAAACCAGGCGTGTCTGATGGGAAGGTTGGTGAGAAGGCTAGGGTGGCTTCGGTGAATTCTCGCACGTATTCAGGGCTTGGCTGGCGAAAGTGTTTGAAGGAGTACGCGACCCGCCTACTAAGCACAAGTAGACGTTTAGATGCTCACCAGTGATGGCGGCTGGCTTGGGCAGCACGTAGCGGCAGAGAAGCCTATGGTGAATCGTCTTCGAACCATCCTGACACGACCGATCTGGGTGAAATGCATCAATTTCATGAGATGGTGGGTCAAATGCGTGCGGTGATACTTACGCCACATTTTCCGAGGACAAGGAGAGCTTCGGAGTATGCCTTCATGATCAGAGGACACTACTTACATTCGCCTTGGACGCAGCCTACGTATACGGAGTAACGGTACTCTCCCAGCAGGTCAGGATACCAGACATAACTTCCTCCACGGGCGTGAATCGATCCGGAAGAAGCCGCTGGGGCATATGATACCGACCATCCCTCGCACGCCGGCAGCACGACGAAATAGACTCAAGTGAGACTTCTGTTTCCCGTGGGGATAATGGCCGCAAACGAGTCAAGAAGCGAGACATCGTGACCTGCGATGTGATCAATCAAATTCCGTTGGTTGGGTTTACGCGACAACGCGATTTCGGGGTTCCGTGCGAGGTGCACCGACTTCGACAACGTCGCAGCGCGCAAGAGTACTAGTGCGCACCTATTAGTATGAGAAGATGTTTTGTCCAGCATTGGAGGTAGGAGTACTACTTACCCAGGCGTGGACGTCCTGGTCGACTTGACCGTTGTGTACTAAGTACGCCAGCCTGAGAGTTATTTAACTTCATCCGGTGATTAGCGCTCAAGCGAATGTAGGGCCCAGCGCTACGCTACACAACGAACGCCTTTGAGCCTTTGAGGCCGCCATGCTCCACTCGGCAGTGTTAAGCGACGTACAAACACAGTGCTTTACAAAACATGATAGGGTGTACAGACAACAAGGATCATGCCTACGAATACACCATGTAGGCAAGCAAGAGGCGCAGGGATACATCGAGACTAGAAGAAAAGGTAGATCGACACGAAACACAGCCAAACGATAGCTCGACGTCAGTATACTACACAAGCAACAAAAGTTACATAGCTGAAAGGTCGTAACGAAAAGTTCATGCATCAATCGGTGAAGGAGACGGTGGTAGAGAGTCCGCAATGATCACTAGCCCACTGGCCTTGCGCAGTGCGCAATCCCTTGCCGATGACCTCTGGCGATTCTACGACGATCTTCTCGCCAGTGAAGAACACCCTGTCCAATCTCCGGGGCGGGAACTGGGATGGTGGCTGGTATCCCCAGGTGTGGTTCGCAGGGTCATGCGGGAAGAGACATGCGTCGTCGAGCCCGGCAGCGATGTGTATGTTCTGATCAGCAGTGTCACCGATCATATTCATGTCGCCGCCAACGACGCCTCCGTCGATCCCGTCGGCGCGAAGCATCGCGGCGATGGCGGCGAGCTGCGTCGGGCGCATCTTGGTGCCCACAGGGAGGGATTCGAGATGCGTGTTCGCGATGCGTACAGTGCGAACCTTGCCGGTGGTAGGGGAGCGGATGGGGATGTCGACGAAGATAGCGGTGCGTCCCATGGTGCTGTTGTGGAAAACGAGCATCTGGGGCTTTTCGAAAGGGATACTACGCGACACGAGGGTGACGTTGCCGTAGTGAGCTCGCCAGGGTTCGGTAGTGGGCGGGGTCATCACGTAGTGCTTGCGCACCCACGGATTGAAGATCAGAGTGTTTAGACTCCAAGTGTCGACTTCCTGCAGCAATATGCAGGAAGGCGGAGGGGTTCTAGACAGAACAGTCTTCTGTAGGTAGAGCAGGATCTGCTGTGTGCGCGATCTGCTATCTGGTCCCGCAAAGTCGATGTTCCAGGTGAGGAGACGAAGCTCCGTGGGTATCTCTTTGTCGCAGCGATATTTGCTGATCCATTTTGACTTCGTGAAAGACCAACCCTTAGCTTTCAAAGGCTGGAGCAAGTCACCTGACGGCTTAAGTACTGATGGTGGCATACCAGAGCCGGAGGATGAGGAGGAGGTCGACGATAGAGCGGAAGGCGATGGAGGCGCGTCGGACACAGGAGATGATGGTCCTGATTTTGGAGCAGCTCCCATCGATTCAGACTAAATACTCCGCGCTGTTAGTGGCACGCATTTCCGAGAAAGCAGGACCCCGTGCAGGCGGGAATCAGTACCTCGTTTGAATCGCCTTGAGTTCTGCCCTGAGGCGCAAGGAGTTTTCCCTTTTCGGCGGGTGTATCGGAAATTGTTTGTGGGTGCTCGCCCAAGCCGCTACTCATATCTTGATTATCTACAGCTCGCGCGGAGTCCACAACCTGGCCGTCCTGTACTGGAGAACCTGTACCATTGTACCACCAAGGATTCAGCGCAACTGTGGCCGGCGCGAATTTAAGGGACAAGGTACAAACCTGACATCGTTGCTAATGTGGCGGTGGTGTTGAGTCGAAACAATTTAGACATAGCTCTACGCATAAGTGTTGCAGTCGTGGTCATATCGTCTCGCACGTTGCGTCGAGGTCAAATGGTCGATAACCACAAACCTTCGACTCGACTCGGGGCCGATGGACAAGGACAAGATGCAGTGTGGTGCCAAGGACGCGCGCGGCGCGGGTGTATAACGATCACGTGCCGGTCCTCACGGAGATAAGGGACAAATCTCGCGATTAGATCTTGCAAAATCTCGCACAGGATGTGCAATCGAGGATTTGAAAGCAGGACGGGCTTTCGCTTTACTCAGCCATCTCTCAGCCCTTGGGCGTTCTCGCAGGCTATATAGCTCTCGGATTGTTCTTCTTGGATCGCTTGAAAGACGCTCCCTCCAGAAACACTCGTTTACCGCACATAAATCTCGGCAAAAATGGCTTCGGAACGCGTCGAAGACGAGCACTTCGAGGAGGTCGGCGAAGGCGAAGAAGACGATCAGTTCATAGACCCTAATGATGTCCTTGTTGAGGTTGCGGACGACGGAGATCACCCAATGGATGAGGACGAGGACGGATTCATGGATGGCCAAATGGAGGGCGAGCCGATCCCGGACGAGTCGATCGTATGGGAGGACAACTCTACCCAGCACTTCCCCAATCACAATGGCTCGGTATTCGCGGTCTCGACACATCCCACTGCCCCCATAGCTGTTTCCGGAGGTGAAGATGACCTCGGTTACATCTGGGACTTCATGTCTGGCGAGGAGTTTGTCAAGCTCACGGGCCATACGGACAGTGTGACCTCAACCGCGTTCAGCAACGACGGTGAGCTCGTCGCGACTGGTGGCATGGATGGCAAGGTTCGGGTATGGAGGAGAGTGGGCAAGGAGGATTACCGTACATGGGAGTTCCTTACAGAGCTTACCGGCCCGGATGAAGTCATGGTGAGCACAGCTACGATTTACGCGCATCTAAGCGACGCCTAACATAGCCTTTGCAGTGGCTGAAGTGGCATCCCAAAGGCAACGTGCTCCTTGCCGGCTCGAATGACACTACCGTTTGGCTATGGCAGCGTAAGTATCCATAGTATGTCTGTAGTAGTGGACCAAGCTCAACACGCCTCCCAGTCCCCTCCGGCAACACTATGCAGGTCTTTGCAGGCCACATGGGCCCCGTCACTTGTGGAGACTTCGCCCCCGACGGCAAACGTATCGTCACCGCAGACGCCGAGGGCACACTCATCTACTGGGACCCTCGCTCACCGACGCCAGTATTCAAGCTGACACCTAGCGATGCACGATTCGCATTGGATGGTATCACCTCGCTTGCGATCAACCCTGCCTCTACTCTTGCGGTCGTAGGTGGAGCGTCCGGCGGCGTGCGCGTCGTCAGCCTCAGCAAGGGTGAAGTCGTGGGAGCTCTTGCTGGGCACAAGGAGGGCGAGAGTGTGGAGGCGGTCGAGTTCGTCGAGCTCGCTACAGCTGGACCATTGTCCGGTGGTGCTGCGGCCGCATCTGGTGGTGTCGTGGTGACTGGTGCTACGGACGGGAAGGCATGCATATGGGATCTTAACACGATGAGGCTAAGAGCGACTTTGGAACATGAGGTGAGTAGTGAGGCCTGCGGCGCTGCGCATTTCTTACCCGCTGACGTGATACCATTTACAGGACGCGGTGACATCGCTCCATCGTCTACCTTCACCAAAAGCACATCTCATCGTCTCCGCTTCCGTAGACAAGACGTTGAGGACATGGGATGCGAGGACCGGGACGCTTGTACGTGAACATAAGGGCCATTCGGGGCCTATCCTTGATGCGTCGCTGGGTTTGGGAGGCAGTGTGGTTGTGAGTGCTGGGGATGACGGTGTCTGCCTCGTTTTCTCGACCGAGTAGGGAGATATGGAGATCGAAGTCTACCATGGATGTATTGTTATTGAGTCTAGACCGCGATTTTGGTATACGATAGCCTGTAGCTCGGCGTTGGTGGTAGTTTTGTCCTAAAATGACGGTGTGGTGGGCGAACGACGTGACATGCCATTTCGGGCGCGGCTACGCTCAATCTAGGCCACGATCATGGGCGACGCATGTGCCGGCTCACCTTCTCTCTGGGCCCTTACCGCAGCTGCAAGCACATATGAAACAGTATTGTCTTCATGGGTGCTGCTACCCTCCTACAGTCTGCAGCGTCCTGCAGCACACTCACCTACTGGAGCGATTCTACCGGCGGTAGTATAAAGACCTTTTACCTCCAGTGCATGCACCGTGACCGCGACTGCCAGACCACAACGCTAACGTTAACAACACAACTCGCCAAACCCCTCCAGGAGTGGCACAGGGATCGACATGGAGATTGCGCTTTCTAATCTGGACTACACAGCGACGAAATGGGATGTCAAGCGCGCCCTGGCGGAGGTGCTACACAAGCCGCCATTCCACGATCCTGAATCACACAAAGCACGACCAATGTGAGTATCTCCAAGCCCAACTCGAGTTCCAACCCTCTCTGACCTGGCTTGGCGCAGGAACTTTGAGGTGGTCCTCAACGATGGCCCGGGAAGCCTGCCCAACGATGGCACCGCTGTCCTCATCCTGCCTGACCGGGCGTTCGGCGAACGGTTCTTCAAGTGGGCCATCCGTCCAGGCAACCATCTCCGCGTCTGTGGGAGAACGGTCTGGCTGAAGATGAGGGAGAAGCGGCCGCCGAACTGGCGCGTCACGGTGCTATTCAAGACGCCCTTCCTCGACCCCACGGTGGAGGCCGAACGGGAGGCGATCCTCGACCGCGTCAAGCGGCTCGACATCATCCTGGACGCGATCCAGTTCGGAGTCTACTACCGTCGCCCGGATGATTCACCCAGTGCACATCGGCGCTTCTCCAACGAGTATGAGATCCGCCGGGTGGACACGTTCTCCGGAAGGCTCTGTTTAGATTACGATCGCAAAATCCTGCGCATTGAGGTATGTGGTTCTGGCTCTGAATAACTCTGCAAATCGTCCATCTCCTCTATTTGTTTTATGTTCGTTCGAAGATGGGTAATTGCGTCTCGGAGGATACGTCCACGCACATTGCCATTGATTTGGCTACCATCAGGAAGATATGCTATGGCGTCAACGACGCGACTCGCCAGTACTGTACGCCTCAACCTCTTGTATCCACTCGTATTGTCTCACCACAGCCCTATGCTCCCAATCGCAGATGCTTGTCTTGACCTATTTAATCCCCCAAGGTTCGAGCGCTACGAGATGTACAGGTCGTATGGGAAAGAGAAACGAGATCATAAAGGCTTCCAAGAACGCCTGATCTCCCTCGACAGAGCGCACAATTCCGTCAAACAGTTCGCCTACCAGATGCGTCTCGTCCTCAACGGGGCAAGCAGCAGCGCCCTCAAAGAGCTCTGTCGCGAGGCAGGGATCATGCGTCCCGCCAAGGTCCCGATCGACGTCCAAAACTGCGGGTTCTTCAGGCCCGAGACGATGGACGGCGTCCGGGAGTGGATCGAGGCCTTCGACTTGCCCGTCGCATTCCAGCTCGAAGCGCTCCTCCACAACGGCCTTGTCAACACTGGCGACCTCTGGGACCTCCGCACAGCCATCGAAGCGTTATATGAGGAGGACCGGAGCTTTACGGCAGACGTGCTGCGGCACTTCCACGAGAAGCTGCATTCGAAGGCCCGCGGGGAGGCGAAGTACAGGAACGAGAGCGTCGTCGCGTGCTTCAAGAGCACGGTTGAAGCCGATCGAAAGATCGCAGAATCTTTGACGAATGAGGACGCAAGATCGTTGACGGACGAGGGCGTGGAGCTGCCAGGGAGCAGCGGTGCGATCAAGTGCTACCATGTCATCGTAACGCCCACGCGCACTCTGCTGGAAGGGCCGTTCGACACGCAGTCGAACAGGGTGGTTCGGAAGTACCACGAATATCGCGACTACTTTGTCCGGCTCGAGTTCAGGGAGGAGAACCGCATGAGCTTCAAATGGCCTGACAAGGTCCGTACGAGTCCGCACCCACCTGAGCGTATTACCAGGAATGCTACTCACTTGCCCGCACCCTCTCGTAGCACGGTCGAGGCCCAATCAAAGACCGCTTCATCGACGTGCTCAAGAACGGCATCCGCATCGCAGGGCGCCTCTACCGCTTCCTCGGGTACTCGAACTCGGGTCTGCGCGAGCACACCGCGTGGTTCATGGCCGACTTCGTGCACCCCGACGAGGGCCTCGTCACGCCCGACAAGATCCGCGCCGACCTCGGCGACTTCGAGAAGGTGATCCGCATCCCGTCCAAGTACGCGGCGCGCATCGCGCAGGCGTTCAGCGGGACGGACCCGTCTGTGCGCATCCGGCGGGACCAGTGGGACCGCATAGACGACTTGGGCACGCATCCGTACGAGCATACCGACGGTCAGGGGACGATCTCCCCAGGCCTGCGCGACGAAATTTGGGCAGTGCTCGTCAAGGCGCAGCCTGACAAGGCAAGGCTTACGCTGAAGCCGTCTGCAGTACGTCCGCAAACTCTCTGCTATAGCGACATTTCGCAGTAACTTCAGCTTACCCCCACTCACAGTTCCAGATCCGGTTCCTTGGTGGGTGCTCTCCGCTGTCGATTTGAGTATTGTTGTTGTCAGTGACCGTTGACGTTGCGTACCCCCCAGGGTTCAAGGGCATCGTGGCAGTGGACAAGAGGCTCGAAGGAGCCTGCATGCGTCTCCGTCCATCGATGGACAAGTTTCAGGCCCGCGACGAGAGCGAGGCAGAGATCGAGATCGCGAAAGCGTTCGTCTACCCTGGCACAGCGCGTCTCTGCCGGTACGTCTTCACCACCCAAGTGATTCTCACCACATCCACATATACCAGAAAGCTGACCTGCGACGGGCCCGCCCAGACCGCTCATCATGGTGCTCGAAGACCTCGGCGTGCGGCACGAGGCGTTCCTCGCGCTCCAAAACCAGGCCATGTGCGCCGTCGTGACCGCGATCGACACAATCGACAGCACGGTCGCGCTCCTGCGCAAGCACGACCTCGGGCACCACTTCGGCCTGCGCTGGGTCCTGCAGCACCTCGCGGAGCACGGGATGGGCATGCCGAAGGAGGGCGCGGCGCAGCGCGCGACGGTGGACGACGCGTTCGTCCTGCGGCTCGTGCGCTGCGCGCAGAGCCACATCCTGCGCGAGATCAAGCACGAGGCGCGCATCCCGATCCCGAACGCGCACCAGCTCGTCGGCGTCGCGGACGAGGGCCCGGCGTGGGCGAAGGAGGTCGGGGAGGAGAACGTGCTGTGCTTGCGCAAGGGCGAGATCTTTGGTGCGTGAGGGCGTCGGACGCGCTTCAGCTCTAGCTTTGCAGGGGGGTCTGATGAACCGCGTGACAGTGTGCATACAGCAGCCCGACAGCGACGAGTGCGAGTATATTCAAGGGCAAGTCTCAATTTCGCGGTCCCCGCACATTCACCCGGGGGATGGTCAGTACCTCCCACTGCCCAGGCCCATCATCCCTAAATACTGACCCGTCTGCGTGTAGTACAACGCGTGAAGGCAATTGGGAAGCCACCGGACGGCAAGCTCTGCTTCTTCCGGAATCTGCGCAATGTCGTCGTCCTGCCCTCCGTCGGTATGTAGCTCTCTGCTTGGACGTACAGCGGGCGCACTCTGACCCGAAGGTGTCGATCCAGGCGAGCGGTCGCTGGCATCCTGCCTCGCCGGCGGCGACGTGGACGGGTAAGCACATTTTTTCCACCCCGCTATGTATTGCTGACCGTGCTACCCGGGCGGGACCAGCGACGAGTTCCTCGTCATCAAGGACCAGACGTTGCTGCCGACGCACTGCAGCGAGCCTGCGGAGTACGTGGGCGTTGAACCCCGGAAGCTCGACAGCCCGAGTACGGTCGACGACATCTGCGACTTCTTCCTAGAGTACATGCAGTCTGACGTTGTGGTGCGTCTGCGTCTGTTCGTTCTATGCACGCCCGGGATGGCGTCTTACGCATGATTGCAGGGCCTTGTCGCGGACCAGCATCTGAAGATCGCTGGTCAGTCATTATTAGATTCATACGCCTATTATGGATTTGCTCACATCTACTTGATACGCTGGCATGGCAGACCAGTCGACGGTAAGCTGCGGTCCCTGCTCAATGCGCATATATCCTAACCTGAGTGCCCCTCAACCCAGGAGGGAACATTCGACCACTCGTGCATGAAGCTCGCGCAGCTATGTAGCCAAGCTGTCGACTACCCCAAGAACGGCGTCCCCGTCGACCTCGAGAACATGCCCAAACCAGTCATACGCATCAAGCCCGATTGGAAGAAGGTGACGTCCAGAACCCCTGTATGATGAGACTCGGTGACTGACTATGAGGGGGACGTGATAGGGAGAGGACAACGACCCGCGGCCGGGAGACTACTACGAGTCCACGCGCGCCCTCGGGCAGCTCTTCCGCAACTTCACGTTCGACATGAAGCCCATCGTGCCGCCCCCGTCGTCATACCCAAACGAGACGCCCGAACCGCCCTCCAGCGGGCGCCCGCTCTCAGACTCGATCTCGCTCACGCTGCAGCACGCGATCTCGCAGCACCTCGGGCACTTCACGAACGCAGACGCGGACGTGTGCGCGCTGGAGCCGCTCTTCCGGTACTACGCGGAGGAGCTGCGGTACGTGTGCCTGACGCACGCACTGTCGGACCGGGCAGAGGCGCGGCTGTGCGAGGAGGAGGTCGTCGTGGGCACGATCCTGGCGAAGAGCGCGGAGCCGCGGTGGCGCAAGGAGCGCATGTACCGCATGCGGGTGCACGCGGGGCAGCTCGTGCGGCATGTGAAGCAGGTGAGGTTGCGGGTGCCGCAGGGGAAGGAGGTGGCGGAGGAGGAGCTGGTGGGCGCGTTGAGGCGGGGGTGGCTTGCGTGGGACTATGGGATGCGGAACCGGGGAGTGTTTGGGGCGGCGAGCTTTAGCTTGATCGCGCTGGGTGTCGTGCTGGAGATGCTGGATAAGTTGGGCAAGATGGATCCGGAATGAAACTAGGATGAAGGAGTTGCTTGAACACGACACTGTTGACCTTACATTGTTTGGTTTTCTTGCATGTGTATCAATCGAACGTCCCCATGTATCGACAGCCTTGTAGTTGACCATCTATACGAACATCTTTCGCGTTGCGGTTGCATGTTGTGCTTATTCTTAGCATCTGCAAACGCCTAGGCCCGAGTCTAGAGGTGAACCTTCCTGATACTAGTAAGATCGCGCTAAGTCCGCACGAAAATTGCAAGCTTCCTGTTGGACCT
The DNA here is from genome assembly GCA_029747595.1 of Trametes cubensis. Taxonomy (NCBI): domain Eukaryota; kingdom Fungi; phylum Basidiomycota; class Agaricomycetes; order Polyporales; family Polyporaceae; genus Trametes; species Trametes cubensis. Next base: position 20,261 of record JAPEVG010000273.1, on the reverse strand, counting down.
GTCAGCGTCCGTATATAATTACCGACAACGACCGTGGGGGTGCATGTGACGCCCGCCGCATCGTTGTCGCGCGGCGAGCAAGACGGGTTTCGCGAGGACGGGATGGCGTGCACGCCTTCACTAGCACTACCAAGTGCTTGCACCGTGCTGGCAAACAGTGGATGAGCGGAGAGAGCAAGTGCGTCATTGGGGGTTGCACGTACCAGATGACGTCTTCTCTCTCCCCTTCTATTTTCGCGTGAGGGATGATCGTTTCCCCTAATAACACAAGCGCTGGCCCCTACCCCGGATGACACGTCCGGCGACGACGCTCGCCCCCCTCCCTCGCTGCAACGACGGCTGCGTCTTGCACGCCTGCTCGCTGCACGAACCAGCGCAATGCCAAGTGCTCGGCCAGCCAAGGACTGCCCAGGCTGAGCACAAGGTTCGCGAGATCGGCTGGAGCGGGCGAAAGGCTAAGGAGTGATCATCACGGCACGCGCCCGACCGCCAATGTTGACAGGGCCGAGAAGAGACGGCGTCGGCGACGGGAAGGCGGCCGCACCCGCACCGCAACCGCCCCCGCTGCAGTGCCCGACGCTGATCTCCCACCCGTAGAGTGTTCGCCTGGGGAGTTGCACGCATGCATTCATGGCTGGTGACAGTCGAGGAGGATATAGAGGAAAGACCTCGAATGTTGGGCAGGGTTCAGTTCGGATTCGGAGGATGATATGAGCCCAGTTGGAACGTTTACGTGCCTGCGGTGAGACAAACAAACACCGGCCCCTGCCGCGTATATATTGCGACCGCCCCGTTGGCAGCTGGCCCCCCNGCCCAGCTCTCTCGCCTTCCCACACACCCGTTGGCAAGCTCGTCGCCCTCTCTCCTCCTATGCCCGCCATGAAGTCGTTCTCTGCTTCCCTCGTCTCTGCCGTCCTCCTCGCAGCCGCCGTCAGCGCTCAGGATCCCTCCTTCCAGATCCTCACCCCGTACGCGTTCTCCGAGCTTCCCCTCACAGCCTTCCCTGATCCCAGTCTTCGTGCAGTAACCCGCCCACCCAGTGCGTCCCCGTCCAGATCAAGTGGAACGGCGGTTCTCGTACGTAGACCTTCGCATCTCGCAATGTAAATCAATTAACGCCAATCTTGCTTGTTGCCAACAGCCCCTTTCTTCCTGGTAAGCTCTCAGCCCAAAAGGCATGGCTTGTGACGTTCGCTGACCGCAACAATCCTTTGGCAACCTTCTGCAGTCGTAAGTGCTACTTTTCTCCCGGCGTATTCACGTGAATCTTAATCGTTCTCTCAGTATCTTCCCTGGCGACCAGCCCCAGGCTCCTTCTCTTGAGCAGTTCCCCAACCTCCAGAGCAGCCCCTTCACCTGGAAGACTGACATCCCCGCTGGTACGTACACACCCTATCACATGCTCTCCCCCCAATTCTCACCCAATCCTACCCAGGCCAATCTGTCGGGTTCCAGGTCACTGACAACACTGGCGCTATTGCCCAGAGCGGTTCCGTGATCATTCAGCCTGGTCGTACGTATGGGTATAATTCACCCAGTAGCGATAACTGATGATACGTGCAGCTTCTGACTGCCTGAACGGTACCGCGAGCTCCGGCTCTGCGACTAGTACTGGTACCGGTACCGCGGCTACCACTGGTGCTACGGGCGCAACCACTGGTGCATCTGGCACAACTGGTGCTGCTACTGGTACCGGTACTGGCACTGCGACCACGGGAGGCTCCCACAGCTCCACCACCGGTGCTTCGGGCACGGGTACCAGGTATGTAGACGCCTTATATTAGGCGTGCTTTCCGATATTAACTGTGCACATCTTCAGCTCGTCTGCTGGCACCACTGCTACTGGTGGCTCTGGCACCAACGGCGGCTTCATCAACAGCGCGTCCATGGGCGTCGTTGGTGTTCTCAGCGCCGTCGCTGCTGCTCTCCTCGCATAAGTGCGCGACTGTATCGACCGCACGGCTGCAAAACGAGTAGAACTGCGCATGAACGCGGTGCTTTGGACTTCACCTACAGAGAGACTTCGCCCTAGGCCACCCCCGACCGATAGCCCACCTTCCTTCTCGTACGCTATCCGCTGTCACTATCACACACTCTCCTCCTGCGCTTCCTTTCCCGTTGCGTTCACGTACGCTAGCGTTTGGACATGTATTGTTCTTTTAATCCGTTTGCTCGCTTGCTTTGGTTCTTCTCAACCACCTACGTTGTTGTGATACGAGACCTTTGGAAGCTTGCAGCTTACACACACAGCACGGACTCGCGGTTGCCGTCTGCGCATCATCCAGATCGTTACCCCCGTCTTGGCACGCGTTTTCGCTCCCCCCNATCTACTTGAACGACTCTGTTTGCCTCTCTGGATCGATGTTGTAGCGGTTTACATATACCTGCAATGAACGCTATGACCCCCATTTCTCCCCGCATTGACTTTGGAAGGCCCCTCCCTCTCCGTAACAGAAGATCTTGCGTCTCAGCCACAAACTCCCGATGAGCCTATTTAGACGTATCGCGGGTAGCCACGCGGCGAGCTACGTACGTCCGTTTCGCACATGCCACCACGCCAGAGAAGGTTGTGCACTCTTACGTCCGTCGACTACTTATGAGCCGTCATTACGACTTCCGAATCCCCTGAGTCCCATGCACCTGATTTTCGACCCCTCGAGGACGGCCACGAGGCTTTTCAACGCCCACGAGTTTGGACGTTGACGTACCGTTCGACAATGGATCACGGCATATAGGTCTCGAGGAACCCGGGACGTCCTCCACGGTGGCTCTCCACAGTTCGTCGAACCGGCTAACATTGCCCCCAACCTCCAAGGCTCCAACATACCAAGTCGGCACCGGATGGGGATATCGATATCTTCGTCGGATTCGCGATCGGGTCCTTGTGCTGCCGCCTCTCAAGTCGAAACCGATCGCGCTTTGCGCAACTTGAAGTGACTGTCCTCAGGACGACAGTCGCGACGCGACTTTCCCAGCCCCACTGGGTTTGCATGCTGTCGGTGAGCGTGATCCTCGGAATGCCAGTGGTCCTGAGATGCTGAAGATCCTGTCTGCTGCTTTGAAGTTCCATGAACTTTCGTGACCCGTTGTCCGATTAATGATTCCCGGGTCGCTGCGGGCTGCGAACTGCCAATCGCCCAGCCAGAGTCATTAAACAACTGTTCAATCTCCAGATGATTTGGGCGCGGATCCCAGCGAGCGGACGAAGAGGGGCGTGAGAGTACCGTACTGCTCCGTCGGACTTCGGTATGTGGCAGAACGCTCGTAGACGGTCATGCCAGTGGGGACTCGCGCTCGATCCATGCACATCTGTGTGGACCGCATGACATTCGTAACTGACTGACAACGTCCTAGAATCCCAGTCGGCGCCCGAGGAGCACGCGGGCGAATGCGAAGATCAACTGAGGTACGATATCCGCTGGTCGTGATGGCGAACACTAGCCAGGCTCGTATTCTGTCCGGTGCGGAAGGACGATACGGTACGGTGTGTAGACTCGGTGATGGCGGCGTTCAACCTCGACAAGCCTAGGAGCCGAATGCGTTCGGAGCTATCGAGCACATACTGTTCCAGCAGTGACCGCCTCATACGGCGCATCTATCCTTACGATATCGTCTTTCTGTGGCTAAAGTACTACCTTGGGTGCTGTAGCAGGCCTTGTGAGCTCACGAGGTGAGTAATTCACATGTGGCTGTCCGAGACGCAAGGGCTCACGCGGGGTTGATCAAAACTGCAGATTCACAGATGCATCAGTTCGTTCTCGACGACGGGCGCGCGCATGCAGGCACTGTGGGTGTGGCAGAGTGTGCCGACGGCATTCGTTGGGCTGTAGCCTGTAGACGTGGATGCCCGTCCCGACATCTTTGCAAAGATATCGGCAGGCGCACCTTGGCATGGGGGAAGTGTTGACATATCGCGCTTCCCACACAGCGGTCGTACTCCGTTGCGCCTGTGCTATGTGAGCTGTACGTATCAAGGACCCTGACTTGACATCAACTTACCTGTTGTGTTTTCAGACTCCTTTATGCACGACTGCAGCCCATGCAAGAGCGTGTAACCATAATTCACACTCCGTTGCGTTCGGAGGAAATACAGACATACTGGTACCTGCCGTACCGAAACGTCCTTAATCACGATGCGCATCAGTCCTCGATGGGTTTGCCGCCAACGCGGGCTCAGATGCTCAATGACCAGCGAAACCGCCTTAGCCCGTCCCTGGTGATTCACCCAGTTTGCCTCCCTTGCCCGTCTCAAGACGAACGGTTCGTCTTGATGGCGTCCGCGCTGGATGCGCTCGAGACAACAAGGGCTTGGCATAGGCACGAACGACACCATGGCTACCATATGGAATTACTTCCTCCCACTACCGGTAAGCCGGGGAGAACTCTCGCACAATACCAGCGGGTGGCTGATGTACTGGCTCACTGCCCCGTTGCTCTCAGCATAGGCGTCTCGCACCGAGCACACACAGACGCCGACGCCAGGGGTTGATCCTGATCACTCTGCCCACAGTCTGTGTCCCAGTGCATCCCATCATGCCGTATAAAGAGGAGTGGAGCGGGCGGGCGGTTCGATCACTTCCCCATTCTCCTTCGTCCCCTTCTTTCTTTCCTTCTTTTCACCGCCTGGAAGCGAGGAGCGCTTGGCTCATTTGCCCATTCTTTTGAGGAGCTGTGCTCACTTCATCTTGCTCTATTCCTTCTTTCCTTTTTAATTGTGCTACGTTCCCTCCTGCCGGACGCTCGCAGCTCCACCCTCGTTCAACGACTTAGTTTCGCCGTAATCCTATCCGACCACAAGCCAAGATGAAGTTCTCCGCAGCCATCCTCACCTCCGTCCTCGCCGCAGCCTCGCTCGTGTCTGCCGCGCCTCTCCAACGCCGTGGGCAGACCAAGATGATGACCAAGACCACTCGGTTCGACGCGTCTGGCGCCATCTACTGTAAGTGTTGGTGGCCGATATACATGTTGTGTACTGATGCCATGCGCAGTCATCACCAACGAGCCCGATGAGAACATGGTCATCGCTGCTAGCATCAACTCTGATGGCACGCTGGTGAGTTTTAATTGTTTATCACGGATTCCAATGCTAACGTATGTTATAGAACCTGGATAGGGCGGTTGCCGCCGGTGGACGTGGTGCTCACGGTATTGCGGACGGCCCCGATGCGCTCTTCTCTCAAGGGGCCATCAAGGCGTCCGCGAAGGGCCAAGTTCTTGCCACTGTCAACGTCAGTGAATGGTGTCGACGACATCCAATACCACGTGCTGACATTTTCGGACATGTAGGCTGGCTCGAACACCGTCTCTCTGTTCTCAATCGACTCCAGGACGCCCACCAACATCAATCAGATTGGTGATGTCGTCTCGTCCGAGGGCGAGTTCCCCATGTCGCTGGCTTTCAACGCGGCTGGGACCCAGCTCTGCGTCCTCAATGGCGGCCAAGTCAACGGCGTCTTGTATGCACAATTTTCATATCCTGCTCCGCACTGTAATGCTCATACCTGCCTCCAATAGCTGCTACAAGGTCGACAAGAAGACCGGCCTCAACGCGATGCCGAACACCCTCAGGCCTCTCGGCCTCAACCAGACGACGCCAGCAACGGGCCCTGCAGGCACCGCCAGCCACATCATCTTCAGCGAGGACGGCAAGCAGCTCATCGCATCCGTCAAGGGGGTGCCCCCGACGCCCGGCTTCCTCGCCGTCTGGGATGTGAACAGCGACGGCTCGCTCTCTCCGGACTTCAAGAAGATCGCCCCGGCGAAGAACGGTATCCTGCCGTTCTCGATGACCGTCATCCCCGGCAAGAACGCGATCCTCGCGACGGACGCCGGGCTCGGGTTCGACATCTTCGACCTCAAGGACAACAGCAAGTCGTCTGCGGTCGCGATCGACGGCCAGGTCGCGACGTGCTGGTCGAGCTTCAGCAAGAAGACCGGCAACTTCTATTTGACGGATATCGGTACCGCGACCGTGACGGAGGTGCACGTCGACAACAACTTGAAGGGCACGATTGTCGCGGTACGCCTTCCCAGACTCGGTCTTGCACTAGTGGTTCTGTGGATCTAACATGTCATATTGTGTAGCAACACCCTCAACTTCCGGGCTCTGCTACCATTGACAACGATATTGCCACCGTGAACGGCCAGGAGTATGTGTTCCATCCTATCTAGGAATGCATTCCCGGGTACTAAACTGCGTCGATGCGATCTACAGCTTCCTCTACGTCTTGGCGCCGAACGCGACTGCGGTTGATGTGCTCCTGCTCGATGGCTCCGGCACCGCCAAGCAGCTCTCCACTCTCGATCTCTCTGGCCCCACAAAGGCTGCTGGGATCACCATCAGTACGTCCCTGTTCCGCTCTCCAGTTGGGTTACCGAACCTAACGGGTTTCGTTAGACCCCAACAACCTCCAGGGCATGACCACCTTCACCCGGTAAACAGCTCACGCGTGGCAAGCGTCACCCCTACTACAAGTCCCGACGTACTACCCTAGCCTCCGTCTTAAATAATGATCGTTAAGGTCTGCGCGCGCGATATACCCCACTGTGTCTATAGGAGCTAAGTTATTGCTATTGTCGGCGTTCGGTATACCCCTATTATTATCATGATTCTTGAAGGGAATGTTGGGCTATGTCATGAGATATCACTATCACCGTGTCTCCGTCTTACAGTACGATTGCGAAATGACGCACAAACGGGCAGTAGAATACACGCCTCCACCACGTTGGTTACATTACGGGGTGATCCAAGTACTCTATGTAAGCATAAGGTATCCGACGATACAGCGGCGAACAACGACTTCTTTCGGTCCTCCAAGTTCCAAGCTCGTTCCTGATATCACCCATCGTACACGCTCTTGCTGCTGCACTGGCACTCGCCCTCCGCGGTATCGCTACAGTATATCAAACTCGTCCCATGCCCCAGGCACGTCTGAAACGCGGGGCGTGCGCAACTCGGCGGTCTCTACAAGCTCGACGATCCTGTCCGACACGAGCCCCTTGTCCTCCTTGCCCTTCATCGCGATGAGCGTCGAGCCCGTGTTGTCCTTGTCCGGGCTGAGCAGTCCGATGTCGATGCGGCGCATGTCTGCTCCCTCGACGACCTGCACGAGCTTCCCGGTGTTCACGGTCCGCACTTCGATGAAGTCGGGTGAGATGAGGAGGAGGTAGTCGCCTCGGTGGGCGTACGACATCGCGCGCGTCTCCCACCGCAGGTATCCGGACGAGCGCGTCGGCACGCCGTGCTTGTCGACGTAACATCCGAGCTCTGCACCGCCCAGTTATAATACCCGAAATTCGAGGTTACGAACGACCGCCGTCAGTATTGAGGGGAATCAAGGGGTCAGTTGATGGGGGCGCACCATCATATATGACCAGGAGCTCGTCAGAGCTGGGGCAGCGCACGATGCCAAGCGGTTTGGAGGACCCGCAACGCGCCCTCAGGCCCGCCATGGGCAGGTTGGCGTCGGCATCACTGAAATCCGGTAGGGTTGTCGACTTCAGACTCAGGCTGAGGCTGAAGGCGTTGATGTATGGCTCAGCGCGTGTATTGGGAAGACGTGGAGATGTAGACTCACTTCGCAGGGTCGGCGACCAATATGCCTTTGTCCGAGCAGATGACGATGCGTCGGCTCAGCACCGTGATGTTGTGCGTATCTTTCGGGATTGATAAAGGCTACACATTGTCAGGCCTACTCGTTCAGAGATAGTAGAAGCGATCGAACTGACCTCTCCGAATGACCGAAAGGTTGACACCCCGGACGTGCTCCAGCGAGGATTGACCGAGTCTGCCGAACTGATCACCTCCAGCGCATATAGCCACAGTTGAAGGAAGCTCTTGACGGCATATAGGACTGTGCCAAAATAGCGTCGGTTCAGCGATGATGTGAGCTTCACGAAGATGTGGCACTCACCCATGAATCGGTTACCTACACGCCCTGCACGGAAGAGGACGACATCGGTCGCTATCCGCTCCTTCGACCCATCGACAGCTTGAGCCGTGCTGAATCCCAAAGCTGCACGCCCGACCAGGTCTAGCGAGTAGCAGAAGAGTCCGCCTTCGTGCAAGACGAAGAACTTCCCCGCTGCTGGTAGTGGGACCATACATGTAGGGTTGGGTACGCTCAGTACTTTGCGGAAGGCTTGTGGGAGTGTCAGAAAGTGCGGTCACGAAAGTGGAGTTACGCGACATACATGATTCACCACGAATCGCCATGTACACGCCCGACGTGCACGCAACGGCGATGAATCTGTGGGACCCACTGGCTGCGCGATCGTGTGTCAGCTTAGAGCACTCAATGAATGCGCCATGATAGGATTCGCACACAATTCCGTCGCGCAATTCACTCTGCCAGTATAGTGTGTCGCAGAGCCGTACGTAGCGCCCAGTCCGGCGTATCTGAAGAAACCCTCGTTGAGGACATGAGGCGCAAAGAGCTAAGACGATGATATTTCGGGCGGTTAGTCAATTACACGGTCCGAAGTGCGGGTGATCGACGACCTACCATATTGCTCTCTTGCCGAATCTCCCGGATCGCGATCGTCTCCACGAGTGCGTCGTACCACATCTTGCGCAGCTCCTCGCTCGGGGCGTACAGAGTATATCTCCGGTTCATCTTGGACGATGCGTGGTAGACCGTGAACGGGTACATCGGCCTGTAACGCGAGCGTACGCGTTCCAGTATACCACTTCCCTCTTCTGCCTTCTCTTTGCGACTCTCGGGTGCCCCATCGAAGATGCCGAGACGGAGGTATTCTAATGGTATTGGCTGCCGTTGCACGATTCTAAGTCGCAATTCGATACTGACAAGGCATTGAAGACTTACACGTGAAACGACGTGATTCTTCGTGACAGTACTTGAACGTGCCTCGGGTTTCAGCAAAAGCACTGGAACGGCTCGCTCAGCTTGTCAAATTTTCTTGCCAACTAGTCATACTCACAATAGTTGTCCAGTAGCGCAACGTGGAGGTCGGCCCAGTGCAAGTCCACGTTGGTTCTGTATCGTCTCGACAACGGGCCTTGGAATCGCAATGAGCGACTCTCATCGTACAAGTCGAGATCCTGGTGCATGCGAGTTATTAGCGACACGCGTTGTGTGCAGGTGATCTGCCGCACGTACGATGATCTCCCCTTTCTGGTACACCAAACTTTCGCATAGGTTCCAAAACCTGACCTTATCCTCAGATGCAGCGATCCCCGGCTGGGTGCTCTTGATGAAGTCGCTCAGGATGCCGATCAACAGTGGGATCGTCTCCATGTCCGGATGGTCTGGCTCTGTATATTTCTTCGCGTTCTCAAGCAACATAAGCAAGCGCGGGAGGCGAGTCACAGGCCGGGAGAGGAACGTTATGAGATCGCGTTTCCGGACACGAGGGTCGAGTGAGCATTGCTGGAGAAAGTACTGGTATCGCTGACTGCGGCGCATCTCGGAGCGATGTCGCGCCTCCGAGAGGGGATAGTGCTTGATGTATGCCTCATAGTCGTTACGAAAGAGCAGGCTATCTGGAGAGCATACGGTGAGTAGTTTCTCAAAGCAGTGACTATTTGCGCCTCCGACTTACTATCGAGAACAATGTCGGACAGACTCTGGATTAGAGGATGTTGCTCCCGCTGTCGCGCGAACAGCGCAGCAAGCAAGCGTTGATGGTGGGCAAGGATGTTATCAATGTTAAAGAAGACCTCTTGTATGAATCCCTTGACGCGGTGCTGTGGAATGGCAAGGGTATTGATCATGGGATCCACGAAGACCTGATTGCGCCGTCAATGTCTGCAGATAGCGGACCAGATCGTCTTCCTACCTCTTTAACCAATTCCAGATCCGCGACATAGTCCTTCTCTGACTTGACAATCTCGAACAAGATAGATTGCCGCTGAACTTCCTTCCGGTCCAAGACTTCGCGCGCTTCTGGCGGCACAAGTCGATACCATTCTTCGTCGTCGTCGTGGAGCTCGCCGCTTTGAAACTTTCTCAGGCCTTCCTCTGAGTCGAGACTACCCGGCGCTTCACGTCAGTAATCATCCGTGTGGCTATAGTACGGACGTACGTCAAGTCGGACAGCTCGGAAGAGAGGTCTTTAATGATGGTCTAAGCACGGTTGGTAGTCTGACTTGTGTTGCAGTTGGGGTGAAAAGCGTACCTCCGGCGTGTTCTCAAACGACGGTGGCCTCGATTCACCGTTGGAGAGTTGGGTGGGTGTAATGATACTCTCCGGGCTGAGTAGAGACTCGCTTCTTGAGGTTCGGTGGGTGAGGGCGGCTATGCTACTTGCGGGTCTATAGGAAGACCTGGAAGATCTCTGGGAGGACGAGCGATAGAGTTGTGGTTCTGGAAATGATATGCGGGTTGTTTCCGACTCGTAAGCGCTTGAGGCTCTGGACGGTGGACGTGCAGGTACATCGAGGCTAATCCGGGGGTTGGGAGGTGTTGAGGATGATGGTGTGTACGATGGGGTATACGTTGCAGGGGTGTAGGCGGTCTGTCTGCGGTCTGCCCAAAGATTTATAGGCGAAAGCGGGGGGTCGTGGGCAGATGGTGAGGGATTTGTAGGAGGCGCCGCGCCTAGGGGGATTGTAACGTGCGGACGGGTACGTTGTGCCATGAATTGGCCGAGGACAGGAAAGGCTACGGAGCAGCTCTAGGCTAGGAATATTAAAGTGGATGAGGCTGAATTGCAAGACATATATCCACCCAGTCTCCGGGGAATATGACGCACCTCCCACTCTGATAACGGTCCGGTTCTACTGTCCCAGGCACAACCACCTTCCGCGTTGATGGTCCTTACACGTCGGACACAACGGCTGTTTCGTGTCTGCGAGTAAGCGTTACGTTGTCGGCGCACCGCTCGGATACGTCGATGCACAGATCAGAGTGTACGGGTGCGACAAGTCGCGCAAGCGTTGAAGCTATGTAAACTGACGCAAGAAGCAATCACGGGCCGGGGCGCGCTGACTTGCGGTAGGGAATATAAAACCGTCGTTTGAACGACCTAGTTTGTATGGACTCAGGCGTGCGCAAGTTCACAAGGATACCACGAGTATCGATGAACAAGAAAGTGACGCTTTCAACGAGTGTATCCGATGCGAACATATTAGGTCGCTTGAGAGCAGAAGGCGAATACAATTCTAGTTGTTGCAATGACCTGCTTATAGATGCTGATACTTACTTGGTCAAACGATGCTGAACTATGAAGCCTTCAAAACGCTTACCATCTCGCTATACGGAATCTGAGCTGGGTTGTTTATATATAGTCTCCGCATTTTGGGGGTTTGCGGACTTTGAATATACGGCGCTTACAGCGCGCGCCCTCCCTGAATGCAAGGTCAAGTTTTGCTGCTCTCGCCGTCATCTTCGTCGTCCAAGATACCCTCTCCTGCGCCCAGTCTTCTCTACGGAGGACCACAGAGTGCAGACCTCTGCATGCTCTCCACTGTGTAAACGATACTACCGTTACGACCTCTGTTCAAAACTGGCTCACTCATCTCGTCTTCTCGGCTCTCTCCAATCGATAGCACTCAAGCGAGGTACATCCCACTCTCCGCATTCCCACCATTCACATCGTTGACCATTACAATCCATGGCTAGTGCTATGCCAGACATCCTGGACGCGGCGGGCACAACACTGTCTGACAACGGCGGCGATGACGATTCCCTCTTCGGCTCTCCTCCATCGTCGCCGGCGAGAGGTAGGTCACCGTCACCGCTAGCCTTACCTGGCGGTACCGGTTCTGCACAAAACGTGGGGGCTCTTGCACTTCCTGGTTCCCACCTTGTCGCTGAACTGCCAACCAATCCGCCAGCGTCTTTGCCGTTGAGTGCGAGCGCGTTTGCGCCAAGCCGGCAGTCCTCGGTCCCACGAGCACAAGTTCAGCCATCGCCAAATACCACTGCGTCGCAGTCTCGAGCGCAGTCTCAGCCTCGAGCACAGCCTTCCAGGAGGAGTACTCCAGGCCCTACGCGGACGACACGTGCTGAGAACACCACTCGGAAGACAAGGAAAGGCAAAGAGAAGGCTCACACACCCAGGCCCACCCCGCCGCCTATTCCTCTCCCCTCACCTGATGAGCCTCCCCCGCCCAACTTCTTGAGGAACCAACAAGCACTGCTAGGTCTCGCAGGAATGGTGGGTGGTGTCAACCCTGCGAATTTGGCGAAGGCGCGCCATACTCGCGGTGCTACAGCCGAAAATCCGATCGTGGTGGAGGACGAACCGCAAGTCCAGCAGCAGCCATCGATCGGAAAGCGACCCACTTTCCCTACACCTTCAGATCCATCCCAACTGCCCCGGCCGACAAGCGAGCAAATCCTTGCGACACTGCTGAAACAGAAGAATGTATTCCCTGTAGTCGTATCTCTGCTTCGACTTTTGGCTCCTGGGGCACCCTCTCTTGCGGCTGTACCTCCTGGCTATCCATACTATCCTCATCTGTATCCTTACCCCTATGCCTACCCCTACCCACCACAGCCTCAGACACAACCGCAGAGTGCCGCTCAGACACCATCTCAAAGTTCTGCTGCAGACAGTCGTCCGTCGACCTCATCTGGTGCGCCACCGCTGAAGCGCCGGAAACTGAACTCGGTCCCGGCAGGCGCAGCTGATTGGGACGTGCCTTATCCTTTCCAAGAGGGCCAGGGTCCCGAGAACTACCGGGCGGTATGGGAGCAGGAGCGAGGAAAACAACTCCTGAAGGATCTTGTGCAGCTGGTACAGAACGCGGCGCGGAAGGCGGCGACGAAGGCGTGGTACCAACAACACGTACAACGCAGGTATCCGGCTCCGGCCCCGTCGGTGCTGAAATACTATCGCCCGGCGACTCTGTACTACGGCTTGGAGCGCGGCCAATCCGCACCCCCTCCCTCGGCTCAGTCGCACACCTGTTCTGGTCCCAGTCGGAGCGAAACCCCAGGCACGAGCACTCCCCTTGTCGGCGCGCCTCATGCCCAGACGGGTGGTGGATTACCTCATGCGCCTACCATGTTCTCGTCGGGGGCGCCCTCGTTGTCTCAGCACGTTGATGGGATGCATCAGCCCCCAAATGCGTTCGACCAGCTCGTGGAATCGCTCCTTGCGGCCCAGCAGCAACAGCAGCAGAAACAACAGGATGAAGAGCGGCAGCGACAGGGTCAAACAGGGCAGCAACCTTCCGCGTCAGCCTCATCTGGCGATCAGCCATCCAGCTCGTCTGCTCAGCCATCATCTTCGTCGCACAGCGACACATCTGCTCAAGGCCTTTCCGCGTCTGAGGAGAGCACACAAGCGTTCTTTGACAACTGGCTGGAAATGCTGGCCACGTTCCCGCCGGGCGACCCGAATGAGGCGAGTGTCGGCACGGACTCCCCTGTCCCCGCCGCCACGTCTGTTGCCCCCGGTACCCCTCGAGCCACCAGCGCCGACATACCAGTCACTAGTACGGCTGCAAAGACGTCGGCGTCTACGATGCAGGGGGCGACGAGCGAGCCAATGCGGATATCGGACGATATGATCGACCCCGCGTTGTTGGGCGACCAAATGCATGTCGATATACCTTCCTACGTGCATGATGAGCCTACCACCGCCTCGACTTCGAACCCGGCGAATTCTACCACAGTGGCGTCGGTCCCGGATTCCACCGCGGGGACCCAGTGCAGGCTCCTCGACAAACGCCCAGCCAGCCACGCCGTCGCTCGTCGACTCGCCCAGCGTCACCGCGTCCTCCCTAGCCGAACGGGACGGGGACGGGGACACAGGGCCGGCGACGCCGTCGTGGGACTGGGCGTTCTCGGATGCGCAGGACGTGACGGCCGCGGCGGAGGGCATGAAGCTGCTCGACGAGCTCGCGGGGATGGACGTCGATGTGGATTTGGACGCGGTCATGAGGGAGACGTTTGGCGGGTGGGACGCGATGGGCGGGTTTGGGGTGGGTGTGCAGGGAGATGCGGGGGCGATGGTGCCGGCGCAGACGGAGCTGCAGGCGCGACCGCATACGGAGGCTGGTGCACAGGCGGAGGGTCAAGCCAATGCAGACCATCACCTCAACGACCAGTCTACGACTCGAAACGAAGACTCGACGCCACCCGTACCTTCTACAGTCCACGATACACCTCAACCCGCAACCTACCAGTCATTGAACGATTCAATTGTCAAGGTCGCCCCACCTACGTGCATACAGACCGCCTCCGTATCATCCGTGCCCATACCCTCAGCACCGCCACCACCACCAACATCACATCCGCTAGCTCCCCTCTTCTCCGCGTCGAACGTCCCCACGTCAGTCCCTGCACCCTCTCTCGCAGCAGCCACCGCTCGCAGCGCACGCGCCAAAGGCAAGGCGAAGGCAACGCCAACCACGGGCGCGGGCGTGAGCATAGGGAACGCCGTAGCGCTCGGATTGGGGACGGGCAAAGCACAGACCCGACGGGCGGTCGTCGAACGGGCGCGCGCGTTGCGCGCTGCGCTCGCTGGAGAGGTCGAGCGTGCGAAGGTCGCGTTGTGGGAGACGACGCTCGAGCAGGGCGTGTTGGTCGGCTTAGGGAGGGAGTTGGAGAAGGCTGCCGGTGGTGGTGGTGGGAATGGGAATGCTGGCAGTGGTGGATAGGCGTACTGGGGTGCAAAAGAGCGCGAGAGTGGGGTACTGTGGTAGTGTACTGTTACTGCCGCTCGACGTCGTTCAATGTTCGATGTTCGACGCTCATGTGGTCGGTATGTTACGCCTTGCGTCCGTAATGACATTAATCGTTACATGATAGTGGTTGGTCTGTGTGCGCACGCGACCGGTCACGAACTCAAGATGGGCGACTCGCTCGTCGGTTCGCGATCGGTGTGCTATATAGTAATATAGTAATAGTAATCCATCGCTGCGATTCTGAGCTACAACAGCACCGCTCGTATTTCGCGGTCAGCGCCAGCTACATCCGTAATAGCGTAAGGAGCCTAGGTACGGCGCTCGCCAGAATGTTCGACGTTCGGGCCTTCGAGCTTCGGTGTTCAAAGACACGTTCGCGCGCAAGCGCAAGGCTTCGAACTCTGCCGTATCCTCAACGTTAACGCGCGGCCGAAAGTCCGTTTGAACTCGCAAGATTGAAGAGGGCCACGCGGGCGTCGTGCGGGGTGTGCCTTCTGGCGATCCGGCCGGGTCACCGTACAATGCGTACATAGCTATTGGCTATGTAGAACGAGCTGCTCGGAGCCCCCTCACCTGAATCCGGTTCTGTGATTCAAATTGTAGATGTATAGGTACCAAGGAGAGGCGGGCCCGGGTGCCCTCGGATTTGTATAAAGTTCGAAGTTTGGGCGGTGAGCCTTCCGTGGCCCGTGTTGCTATCAAGTAAAGTTCGAGCTTCGGACGCGCGCGGGCCTACTTGGTACTGACAGGGAGGATGGAGCTGAGGTCGGGCGTGGATCCGCGGAAGGTTTTGGGTAAAGTTAGTGTTGACTAGTTCGATGCAACGTAGACGTGATGCTCCGAAAGGACATGTGAATTCGTCTCTTAGGTACTCCCGTGAGTATGTTAAAGAGACAGGACAGGTGTCAGTACGTTGGGCCAACAGACTCGCCGGTGGATGGGCCGGAAGTACTGCTGTTCGCTTAGTATCGCCGTCTGAAGCAATATGTGAACTTTGTCTGCATAAAACATTGAGCCCACTCGCAGTGCTTATGTCTTGACGACGCAGCGGATGCGGAAATATGTTGTGCGAGCGCAATCGCTAGATTCGCAGTTCACAGACGCGGCCGTAAGCTGTTGTGTGATTGAACGAACGGGCGCCACAAAGTGTACTGCTTGGTCTGCGAGGGCGACTCAGTTGCTGAATTGTTTGTGTCGCAAGCTGCGTTTAACGACATATCTGAGCTGCGAGGGAGCGGATATTGGGCGCAGAAGGCGTTGGGCTGGCTGGTGGGGGCGCAGGCGTGGCAGGAATTCATGAAGAAGGCCTGAAGAAGACAGCAAGAAGACAGGCAAAGTCTCGAATGGCAACACGCGTCGGCCGGGACCCCGGGTCCACCCTGGCGCTGTGAGACGGCCGCGGGAGCACGGACCACCCTCCGCCTCCGCCGCGTACAGGACTGGCCTCGGACGTAGCGGAACAGATAGTAGCTAGGACAGAACATATGCGGTGAAATAATGAGAGCGCAGGTGTGAGCATGTGGCTGTAGGGCGAGGGAAGAGGAGGAGGGAGGGAGGGAGGAGCGGGCGGGGGNTGGCAGGGGTCGCAGTATGATGCCGTCTGGTTAGAATTGTAGAGTGGGCTTGAGAGCGAAGAGCGACTCCCTCAGCCCGACCCTCCCTCCAGCCAGGTCTCTCAGTCTCCCTAGGCTTAGCCCTCTTTCTCCCCCCACTTCCGCCCCCGTCCAAGCAGACGACCAAGACGACGACGACGACGACCAACACGCGCTGCTGAGCACCCGTCGTACTTTCCCACTCTCAAACAACATCGCCGAGTCTCGCCCTCACCCGTCTCTACCCCGAGCTCGCCTTGTTATCGCCCAGCACGAGCCCCTCCGTCCGCTCTCCACCTCCGTCCTAGCCTCCTTTTCTGCTTTCTCTTCTTTCTTTCATACACTGTTCGTTCCTCTGTTTCTCCTACCCGTATGGCCACCACAGCCAGACAGTCAAAGCCTCCCAGGAAGGGCCCCGATCCTAACGCCCGGTCCGTCTCCATTTCCTCTCCCTCTCCTCTATTGACCTGACCTTCTCTTCCGTCCTTTGCTCCCTTCTGGCGACGAACATGCCCTCATTCAATAGCCGTACTCCTGCCTGGGGTCCGCGCGCGTCTCCTGCCTTCTCTCCCGGGCCCGCCAACGCACGCCTTCCCAATGGCAACCAGCAGCAGCCCGCTGGCGCTTTCCCCCCTCTCAACGGGGCCCGTCCCTCGGACAATAACGCAACAAACCAGACCCTGCAGAGAATCTCGGGTTTGACAGTATGTGTCCCATCTGTGCTCGCTACCACCCCCTCCTCCATGACGCAACCGATGTGTCTTGTGGCTGATTGGTCTGACTCGGTCCTTCGCATCGACAGGGAACTACAATCACGATTCTCACCAAGACCAACGTGCGCTACGAGGGCGTCGTGCAATCGACTAGCGGCGAGGGCGACACGCAGGGTGTCACCCTCAAGGATGTCAAGGACATCAACAACCCCGGTGCTCCTCTCAAGGAGCAGTTCTTCATCGCCGCGACCAACATCATGGACTGGTCCTCTGGCCCGGCCGATGCGAAGGTGCCCAACGGCGCGGACAGTGCGTGCTTTCCTGCCCCCTTACTACTTCTAGATATCTCGAGTTGACGGCTGTGCTTGCTCCTCTGCTTCTCGTACCGGATTATCTTCTTGCGCATGCAACGCCTGTTCTGCGGACGATGCTCGATCATCTGCTATCTGTCTGACAGCCTTCAAGACCGACACCGATATCTCCCAGAGGACAGCATCCCGCCGCGAGCGGGAGCTGCAGGCATGGCAGCCTGACAACGCTGACGGTGCAGCCGCAACATCGCCCGCCAATGGAGCTACCCACCCTCGCAACGTTGATGAGCTCACTTTCGGACCTGGCGCGTCCGGCACCTCATGGGACCAGTTTGCTGTAAACGAGCAAATGTTTGGTATCAAGACAGATTTCAACGAGGAGACGTATACGACAAAGCTGGATAGGAATGCCCCAGACTTCAAGGAGAAGGAGCGGAAGGCAGCACAGATTGCGAGCGAAATCATGGGCGTGAGTGATCCTGCTCTGGCCGAGCCCTTCGTACAGGAGTTTGCTGACTGTGACTTGCGCTACGTCCTGCCCTCGCACCGAACGCTATCGCCCCGACCCAGACTGCCACGAACAACCCTCATATTGCGGAGGAGCGCATCATGAACTTGAACGCGGACGGTTCAAGTGCAAACGAGGAGGAGAAGTGAGCGTCATTCGGACAGTGATTGGCGTGGCTGTGCTCATCGGTTCACAGGTACGGTGCCGTCGTGCGCGGTGCGAACGCGTACATTCCTCCTGGCGCCCGCAAAGCCAATGCTGGCGCGACTCCCAATGCGAACGCCACTGCGGCCCCTGCCAAGGCAGATGTGCCCAAGGTGTCAGTGAACGCTCCCGATGGCACCGCTGTCCCTCAAACGTCGACCTCTTCCTCGACTCCTTCCGCGAGTAAGGTGCCGTCGCCCGCTCCCACCGGAGCGGCTACCCCTGGATCGGCCAAGCCCGCGGATGCCGTCCCCGCCTTCCGCAACTTCGTGTCGACGGAGAAGGATCGGCTGCTGAAGAAGAAGCAGGCGCTTATGAAGAGCGAGATGGACAAGCGGCTCTCGGATCTCGTCAACTTCAGCAAGTCCTTCAAGCTCAACAAGCCCATCCCGGACGACCTCGTCCCGATCCTCGCCAAGGACGAGGACAAGCAGCGCCAGATCAAGGAGAAGACCGTCCGCGACGCCGAGGACCAGCGTGCGCGTGCCATCGGCGTCTCGAGTACGCTCACCGCTGCGCCCATTGCCAGGGCGCTGCCCTCTGCGGCCATCGCGCCGTCAGCGGCTGCTAAGGCCGGTGCGGAGACTGCACGCCAGATGCCTACGGCTAAGGCGAGCGCGAGCTCTGGTGCTGCTGCTGCGGTAGTCGGAAAGACTGCGACAGCCCCGAGCAAGCCTGGCGAAGGCCCCAAGAAGATCACCATGTACATCCAACCCATCCCGCCGTTCAAGGGCAAGCGTTCCAGCACGAGCCCTGGTCAGGGTCAGCAGCCGGGCCAACAGCAGCCCCAGAGTGCGGTGCCGACCGCCAATGGCGGTGCGAAGCCTGCGGCGAGCCCGCTGTCGCCGACGGCGGTGAACAGGTTGAATGTGAACGCGTCGTCGTTCAGGCCTACTGCGAAGGCATCGCCTTTCTCACCTGTGAGTATGGCATTGGCATGTGGTGTGAGTGGAGGATGCTGATCTGGATGTGATGAAGGGTGGTTCGCCGAACCCGAACGCCGCGTCGTCGACGTCGTCGCCGAAGGTGAAGCCTGCGGAGGCAGCGTCCCCGCAGGGCCCACCAAACCCCTTCTTCGGCCCTCGCCCGCCCAAGCGTTCGGCGGTGCACATCAAGGACGACTTCAACCCGTTCAAGAACCACAAGGTCACCGACGCCTCGCAAGTTGGTGCGTGTCGTCGTCGTATTCAGCATGACCGGTAGTGTTGTGGATGTTGTTAGCTGACGAGGGGTGTGTAGCGCCGACATGGCCGTACAGCGGCAAGCGTTACATGGCGATGTTCCCACCCATTCCGCAGCAGCCTCAGCAGCAGTCGCCGCCCATGGCGCCGCCTGGACCCCCTCCCCCGATGCCCCCTACGACGTACGAAGAGGACCCCGCAGCGCAAGCTGCACGTGGATATGTCTACGCGTATCCTCCATATGGTTACCCCGGCCAGGTACGTATTGCTGTCAAGATATCAAAATACTGCGTACATCCCGCGGGTGAGTAGACAGCTCATGGACGGTGTCACAGATGGTACCACCGATGATGCCTGGAATGGCCCCTCCCCCGCCTGGAGCGTACATTCCCGGACCCTACATGCAGCCTATGCCCTACCCTATGCCCCCACCAAACGGTGCGTATCTGGTTCCTAGCGGTGCTGGGGCATGGCCTGACCGGCGACCTCCCGGCACTCCAGCGATGTACCCCTCGACACCGATGGGTCAGATGCCTCGTATGTGCTCTCTTCCATAGCCTGGCAGCCGCAGCAGGCCCATTGACGACGTGTGCCCCCTAGCTCCCCAAGCGTACATGCCCCCGCCGCCCCCGCCCGGGACGTACCCCCCACCACCAAACGGCGCGGGCCCCCGTCCGTCGATGCCGCCCACGCCGATCCCGTCGCACGCGCACCCATACTACCACCACCAGAGCCCGCAACGTACGCCGTCTTCCTATCCGTACCTGTCCGCCCCGGGCCAGGGCGCACTCACGACTCCAGCGACTGACGGCTATTTTCCTCCTGCAGTGCAGCACGCGATGCCGTACCCGATGATGATGCCCCCCGCCCGGCCCCNGGCGGCGTCCCGCCCCATCCGTACGACCCCTCTGGGCAGCCGCCCCCGCCGGTGCCTATGGGCGGGCACGCCTGAACGTGCGTTTAGGCTCGGGCTGCCGTTGTTGTCGGCGGCGGGGTGCCCGTACTCGTCTCGCTCTTCACGCTCGTTGTCGTCTCTGTCGTGCATCACTGTCACCGTTTGCCTCTGACCTCACTCCTCCGCATCACCTCACCACCGTCATCCACCTCCATCCTCATCCTCATCCATCCCCTTCCGTCTCCCTCTCTCATCCGC
>JAPEVG010000272.1:0-49016 GCA_029747595.1 Trametes cubensis | reverse complement strand
CCTGCAGAACGAGCGGACACCACGGAATAGCACGAGCTATTGAACCAGCAGTGGATCTCGCAGGAGACATCAACATGTCTCGACTGGCTCATGTCCACCAACTGTACATCCTGATATCTGGGGAGTTGTTTGCCGTCCTTACTCCGGGCATCTTCCCCAACCCTCCATCTGCATTCATGCACATAGACACAACGCAAGTACATAGCCAACGCATCCACGCTCGCATCTCTCCGCATTTCTCGAGCGCCTTGTCCTTTGTCCTTCGTGCTTCTGGTATTGGTTTCCATTCATGGCTTGGGATACGGCTCTGTCCTACGATACACATCTATCTCTCTTCCTTCTTGCTTCCCTGCTTCGCTTTTAGTTCATTGCGCTCCAGCAACAACATGACATGTATCGGTAGTACACACGCACGCGTGGGGTTTCGGGTAACAATACAGTTCGATCTAGTGGTTCACTGTTTGTCCGGAGTACTTCCAAGCGTATACTTCCAGATAGCGGCTTCTCTCTTTCTCTCTCTCCATCTTAGATGCGTTCGCGATGCCGTAGCGCGGGAGTGTTTGAGGCCAGCCCCATCTGTCAATCCTTTCGTTTGCACGGTCCCAGCAGCAGGAAGACGAAGAGGAGATATCATGTTGCACATCTGCACCCATGACACTATCTCACCATCACGCCATGATATTTTGATAGATGTGGAAGAGATTCCCCGTAACCTTGTCGTAGGTTTGGTACAGTATCGGTCGATGGCGAGAGGCACAAACGAACCACTGGTGAATGCGATCGAGGTGCCAGGGTCACTGAGGCATAGTAGGACCGCCGCGTACAGCGCTGCCTGGTAGAACTTACTACTAGAGTAGTATGCGTGCGAATCACGATCAGAATAAGGTTCAGTGGAAAGAATACGCAGACGCGCCGGAGCCTGTGCTCAGCGCTGGCACAACACCTGCATCCTGCTAATGGTCTCTGGCAGGGTCATGGCGGCATGACACACAGCATCCATCGCTGTGGTCAACGTATTGCAAGGTCCGCGCGATACAACGATCCCAGAGGTATGTGAACCCGCGGTCCTAGCCCAGGTTGTCCTTCTCATCCAACAGTCACTCGACATGATGGTGCGTATAATCACCATCTGCCTAACTCATGCCCTGGTAGCGACGCCTCAGGGGCCAGGCACTCATGAGATGGGTCTATCATAACATAGTGCTACACTATATCTGGGGTGTGTGTTTCTCCGGACAGTCTTTGTCCTATCGAGCGAGGCCTCGTAGCTGATTGGCATCGGCAGCCTTTCGTCCCATTCAAGTCGACTCCGAGCGCCAGGAAACACCTCCCTGATATTCACATCATCTTGGCCTACTGTAGTTCCCCTCTCTGAAACAACTTCGGTGCTCAACTCGCAGATATCTGGTCTTTGCTGTCGATTCGCCTTGTCAAGCCTCACAGCTAGCCTTGCTACGATGACTCGTCCACATTCCATTCTCGCTGCTGCCTTTGCGCCTTCTATCATCTCTTTGGGTTCTTTGCCAAGAGAACAGGCATCAACACCGTGCCAAAGTGGCTGCTGGCCATCGTCAGCTACGCCAAACCAATGCCAAACGTTACAGTGAGTGTCCATTTCTCGAGTACGATCGTCCACGCGTCGGTGTTGGATTTCCATAACATTTACCATGTAGGCCGGAAGACCTAGACACACGATGGGATGCGTGCTTACTCGGACAATGTGACGCTCCCAGCGCGAAGGCAGGCATGTCAATCCGAGAATGTGTATCATCTTCATGCACGGATTCGACCGAGCTCCACATCCAGGTCATCGTGAAGGCAGCATGTGGTACAGGCATGTGCATATTTATCCAACAGTATCTCCCTTCGAACCGCCTGCTTACGGTGCTACATGACTCTCGAAGCATCCACAAATGTTCAAGTTAGTAGTAGCCAACCGCAAGCAAGTACTACTCCTCCTGAGCCTATTACCACAGACGGCGTTACATCATCGCGAGTGCCACAGGCCACATCGGGACCGTCCATTTCGGCAGGCTCTTCTGATCTTTCGAACACCTACCCTGCCATAGCCACGGGCTCCGTGCCCTCAGTTGCCTCAAGCACGCTTTCAAACCAGAGCGGAGGATGGGTCACCGCCACGACCGCCCCCTCTGGCTCCGGGGAGAGAAATACCACCGGCGCGCCCATCGCTACACCGATTATATCGACATTCCTAACCATCACTGATTTCACGAGTGAGCTCATGGCCACCCAGACTCCTCCAATAGGGGGGATCGCAGCATCACCGCCCATTACCACAGCCTCTATTATCCCGGGATCGATACCCGCGTCGACACATCTTCATCCTCCAGCCGTGAGAATCGTCTCCGCCGTGGTGGGATCGATCGTTTTCATTGTTGCTCTGGCAATACTATACATGTATGTGAGAAGACGCATAAGTCGCGGGGCCATCGCTCCACTGGCAGAGAAGAACGTTACTGGACAACCCTCTGAACCGATCCTCAGTACCGCCTCGTCCTCCCAAATCTGTCAGGCAGTACCAGATTCTGCTTCATTCGACTTGCTCGGTAACGCACCCGTCTCTCGGGCCACATATGCCGACAATCACAGGCCGGTATCTTTCGAAGACCGGCCTTTGTTACGACACAGTACCGCTTCGCATTCACCTTCACTACTCGCCGGCTCCATCGCCTGCTCGTCCATGAACGAGATCTCGGAGTCTGAGAGTTACAGCCTCGGGCACAAAATTCCTATCGCGGAAGACTTGATCCACGTCAACCTGCCGTCCTCTGCTGCTCATGGGAAGTCCATTTCGTCGGAAAGGCGCTTGAGGTACAAGTCTGTCTCCTCCGCATGGCGTGTTCTTACAGGACACAGGGATACCACAATCTCCGAGGAATCGACAATGTCAGAGGCTAGCTCCCTTGGATGGCACCCGAGCAGAATGGTCCGCCCCTCATTAGCACCGCGTACGAGAAGCGTAAGCTACGCCGATGGTGGTGTACCCCAGTTCGGTAGCAATAGCACAGGTAAGAGTCACATGTTTTCTCGCACGTTCTGGACTATTTTGACCTCTCGTCTGGAGTAGAATCGCACGTGTCTGGATCACTTATATCTGAGGAGATGGGCATTGCGATGTAGGATCCCATAGCGGGGCCACAGGGGCTTGCATAGTTGATTCGCAGACTCACTCTATCGGCGCGGCTTTGGTACTATCTATCGGCAGGCGAGCTGACGACGCTGAAGCGTATCGGCGGTAACCAACTTGTTACGATAGAACCGGTATGAAGAGACTCGGAGATGAGGTATGAAGTACACTAGAACATTGACTACCGAACAAGTTCGCAGCGCAGTCATACGTATAGAAATCCAAACGGGGAGTTACACTTGCGCCTACTATTTGGTACTAATCTAAGGGGATCCGAACGTCAGGATGTTCCCACTGTCGCCCGAATTGTGGAAGTCTGCGTGAACCATCATCAAAACGTCCCGAGTTCAACAGGCTGAGACACAAACACATCCGATCTGATGCTTCAGTGTCAGTCGCGTTGATACGGTGATGGCTCCCCACTGGGATGGCACATATCCCGAGAATATGGCTATATTTATCGGCCAATTGACCTCCAGTCTGTACTGGCACTATCGAACTCCGTTGAGTTGGCCATGCTGGGATCGTCTCTCAGCACAGGCGCTCCAGGCTCCTGAGGCTGGCATGATATTATCCCGGTCCTGCGCTGTCGTCCTTCTGGCCTGCGAATTCTGGCTCAAGCTATCATCATTGTCTAGCGCACGAACCCGTCGAATCAGATCATTGCCAGGTGAGGTATTCCTGTGTCTAGTCCTATCACTATGAGTCTGGGGTTTAGTGGGGTCATTCCGTTGTCCGGTCCGTGCTTATCATCCGGGTCTAACAATCACAACGTGACTACTAGGTGCACGGAATCATCTGTCCTTCCTGCAGCAGTCACTCCAAAGGAATTCAATGTGACATCCCAGTCAAAATTAAGATAGAGGTGGAGATCATTCAGCGCAATCATCCCTTCACAGTTCTTGTCCGCTATCAGGCTCGGAGATCTCGTGTCAAGATGGTTAGTCCTGGGTTGCCCACCAAAGCACCCCTATATTGTGAGTTTTGACGGATTGGTCTACATTCAAGAATCCAGCCGTCCACCCCCGAGTCTGTATCAATCACCGTTGCTACGATCAGTACTCAGAATCCACGGGCCCCACTGTCAAATCGCTAACTCGTAGCTTCCTGGAATCTTACGGTCTTCTCGTTGGAGCGTGCACCGCTCAGCAGCCAAGGTCTATGTGACTGGCGAGCGCGGTGATATCATCACGATGCCGATCACAAAGTAGTACCCCGGAGATGGATGGATTAGACTAGCATCCAGTGCTTCTCTTCTATCTTACAATCCCTATGTCGAGACAACAACCATCTGTCAATTTTTTACCCTCAACGGCGGCGTTTGCCTAGAAGAGATTGTCGTTTAGTCAAGTGAGCTCCTGTGACTGATAGGGATGCATTTGCCGCGACTTATATCCTGCTCAGTAGCACTCGGCCAATCGCCTACCTCTCCTCTAACCTCCAGTGTCCTTATTCATCGAGTCATTACCAGGACAATACCTCGTGGTATTCACTGAACCTTTCCCTGCCTGAACGATGGCTGACCGTAGTATCAGCAGATATCCACAATGCGTTTCAACCGACGTGAATTTGATCTCGCGAGCACAAGCGGGGATTCAGGCACATGGGGCCTGACAGCACCACCTCCCTGCCTATTTGACTGCACAGGCCAGCAGTCCAGCCCGGGGTGCCGTAGTCTGCAGTGAGTTCCTTTGTTGGACGATAAACCTTCGTTATATTTCGGCAATCCCCGTATGTACGCCATACAAAGATGCCATAGCGATAACTCGCCAACAGGGCGAACCCACCATGGTACGCAGCAGAATGCTGGAAGGAATTGTGTGGTAATAGTACCGAAGCTGCATCGATACTGTCGTGCCTGAAGAACTCTTGTTCTGGGATGTACGCGGTGGCGCAAAGCGCGCTGGGTGGCCCGCACTGCCTGAGTGAGCTGTCAATTACCATCGTAGTGTATAATTTTACACATATCGCTGACTGATGCATTCCTGCGAATCCGTAGGGTCTACTGCAACTACTATAACCCTTCCGACACGCTCCACATCGAATACCGTATCGAAGAATATCGGATTGACATCCTCATCGACCGATGTGCTCTCATCCGTCGGGACTGTTTCACCTACTCCTCTCAGTTCGCTTANGTCCCACATCCACTGCCCCCGATCCTGATTCGTCATTGCCCTTCAGAGGCTCCGTCAGAACATCTGATTTGCTGAGCGCATCAGGAACATTGGCGAGAGCGGACCAAGGCAATTTCTCGTCGACTGGTTCTGCGAACCCTGGGAACACGCGTACAAGGCTTACTCCAAATGACAACTCAGAGCATCCCACCTCCACAAGTTCTCCCATCACAGGTGCGACGCCTACAACAAGCGGTGGCTCCCCACATTCGCATGCAACAGTGGCGGAGATCGTCTCTGCTGTCGTTGGGTGCATCCTCCTCCTTATTCTCATCTTCGCAGCCTACTTGTATGCTAGGCGCATCAAGCGCTGTCACCGCACCGATGGCTCACCGAACAGGAGGGACGATGAAGAATTAGAAAAGCCACCTCTAGACGAAACGAAAATGGATTCTCCTCAGACACTACCTACAACAACATTTGGCCTATCTTCGAGTGGCGACACCACAGTCTCTCAATTCAACCCTACCAACACCCGTGGACATTCGTGCTCAAGCCCGGGTGCCGAACTCGAGGGTAGACCGCTTCTGCGATATAGCAGGGCCTCGACCGCGTTATTGGGTTCTTCAGCGTGCTCCTTCATGAGCATGAACCGAGAACACGAATCCTACATGCAAACGAAGGCACTGCTCGTCGTGGACGATATGCTTGCTGTAATACCTTCCCTGCTTGCTCAAGAGCAGTCCATGGAGTCCGGAGGCAGTTCAGTTGAAGAATGCAGCGACGATTCCGCGTCGTTTGCAGGGCGAACCTTGACAACATATAGGAATACTGCCGTCTCCGACGAGCTCACTATGTCAGAGTCAAACCTCTCAGGATGGCATCCCAGCAGGATGGTCCGAAACGCACCGCGTTTGGCCAGCGCGAGTCACACCCACGATGACGACGCGTCTTTAGAGTTAGTCAGTTGCGGAGAGACAGGTGAGAGCTTCTTTCCGTCATGGCGTTCTATGGGCTATATCGACCATCACACAGTCGAATCATGCGTGTCTGGGGAGCTAGGGATGGCAATGTAGCGTAACACGAGGTCTCTAGAGAAACGGACGTTCTCCCTTTGTGTAGCGTTTGGGCAACGTAGATCCTCTGGTCTTCATAAACGTCGCATCCTTGGGTCGAGACCTGTAGTAGTGCTGGGCAGAGGAGAGATACGAATGCGAGGGTATATGTGGATTGCCGCGACGAGGGTTTGGGATGCGCGCATCATGCATCATGATGCATGAGCGCATCTTCTCATGCACCGTTGCAGGCGTCACTACGGCCACTACGGAGGATGCTGGCGGCCTCGCTGCACACTCACTCAGCTCCATCAGCATCGGCTTTGCGCTCTTTGTACTCCTAAACGTGGTCACCCACTACGGGCTATGTGGACGAGGCCCACCTTATCGTGGTGGATATTTTTCTCTCTCGTTAGGCACCACTCTGGAACCAAGGTCCGGGCGCCGTTCAGGACCAGATTTACCAGCGGCACGGCCACAATCGGGTTCCGTTGCCGCCCATGTCCACCAGTCTTCCCTCAGCTCTGCTCGTCATTGCATCCGTGTCTGGGCACCGCTCTCACAGTGCCAACCTGGCATCCTCGACTCGCGCATCTTTCCGCCGTATTCTCCGTCCCGCTACCATCGGGAAGCATGGGAGTCGACTAGGAGAACAGATACGGTAGAAGAAGCCCCGCCTTCGTACAACCCATGCTGATGTGCACAGAGTTCTGTCATCATCTCGTCAACAGAGCTTCGATATGCTGTCCGCTTCCTCTGCATCTATCGATGTCTTCACTGCCAGTCCAGCCACTTGAAACAGGCGTCCTGGTCTTCCTCAAGATCCGCATGGATGGCCGGCCACCGAATACAGGGCGTACGGGCCATCGCGACTGTCGCACCTCATCAGGTTCGCTTTCGCCACTGTGGCGATGTTCTCTTTCGAACGTGGCGACATTAACCAGTAGCTCGATTCGTCATTTACAACCGCAGCTATGAGTACGCCGAGCCTTCCGAAACGTCGCCGAACCCCAGAACGATGATCGTCGCTCGGGCACTCCGGCGCTCCCCAATTCTTCTAATAGCCCGTGGAGTCTGAAGAACTTCTGATACATTACCGCAATAATATATCTCTCCACGTCGCCTTAGCAAAGTGGTTCGAGCCCTGCCGGCGGCGTTCGGATTGTGTAAGACGCACGCAGAAGGACTATGTGACATTGTCCAAGCGGGCAGATTGGTGGGATACAGGGAGTCAGAGTAGGTTGACAGTCCGCGTGTATTTGAAGTTATCTTGGCCTCATATCCGTATACGCCTAGAGGTGCGCGAGATTGCAATTTTCATTATCAATATGCTCACGAAATTTCAAGTACGACAGCACTGTCAAGCTGCGCGCCCTTCAAGCTTCGTCTGAATACTCCTGAACGTGTCAGCCGCCGTCTCCCCAAGGCTCCGGAACGGCTTGAGCCGGAGCAGGCTGACCGTCCTGGACGAGTCCACAAACGCGCCTGGGAACGTAAACGGCGGCGCGTTTGGGTTCCCGCGCACCACGCCCTTGAGGTCCGGGGCCACCTTGTTAACTGCGTCGTCTATACACGTGAGTTCCGCAATTGTCAACCCCCTTTCCAGATCGCGAAAGGAACGAGGCCACATACAGAGGTTCTGGTACGTGTATGCGCCAGCGTCGAGGAGAAGGCGTTTACCGCCGGCACCCTCGACTTGAAGTGCGGCAACGAATGCGTCGGCGACATCGCGCACGTCGATGTATTCGGACGCGTAGTCGTTGACTTTGTCATTATCGCGCGGGACCGTGAGCTGCTGGTACATCACTTTGGAGGAGAGGTTGAGGTCGTCGATGGTCTTCCACTAGAAGGCGATTAGTCCTCTCAGCCTGTGTCGCCCAATACGGAGAATGGAACATACATCGTGAATGACCGGCTGTATAAGAGTGTGCAACGTGATTTTAGTATTTAATCCTATCAGGGAGTGCTCGTTTGATGACTTACACCGAAGATCTGCGGATCGGAAGGTCAGCATAAGATAGGCAAGACCATCCGCGCACAAGCGGGTGAATACCTACCCACGCGGGCAGGATCCGCACTGCATCCCAGCCAATCTCCATCTTATGCGTCTCAACGAAATCGACGATCGCGCGCTCTGCGAGCACCTTGCTCGCCCGATATAGGGCTTGGCCGCCTGCTCCACTGCCCTTCTCCTGCACGAGCGCGAGGTCTTTCTCGGCCCAGTCGTCCTACGTATTTGAGCTTGGTAAGTGCAGGAACTCTCATTAAAAACGTATCGCGCACCTCAGTATAGACGTGGAAGATGTCATCATTACCGAGCAATGCCTGCGCGGAAGACATGTACACGAAGCGCTTCACATTCTTTCCATGCTTAAGCGTGCTGTTGAGGAGGTTGACGACACCATCTCTATTGGGCCCAAAGATGTCTGGTTGGCGCGAATGGAAAGGGTTGTCGGTGCGTACACGCTTAGGACAGGCTACTACATGCAATACGAGGCTTGTACGTACCTGAAGCGTCAGTCGCGTCGAGCTCTGCGACGCCAGCCTGGATGTCGTGTGCCCATCGTCAGCGCCACTGCACATTATACGTCCGTAAGAAAGGATGTTGAAGACATACAACGTGAATTACAGCAGCGATTGAGCCGTCGAGTGCGTTATCGAACGCGTCAGGCTGCGCGCGGGAGTGTACAAGAGTCAGCAGGACTCGAGAGTGAGATTGAAAGATTATATCGCGCCTGGGAGATGTCTGGCACGATTACAGTTTCGAAGCGATCACCGTGTTCCTTGAATACCTCAGCAACATGCGCGCCCTTCTTGGGGTTGCGTACGGTGCCACGAACGTGATAGCCATTGGCGAGGAGAGCGTGTGCAATCCAGATACCGCTGAAACCTGACACGCCAGTGACGAGCACATTTCCAGGGGGAGGTGCAGTGGGCATAATGTCGTCTTGAAGCTCGAGCGTGAGATAGGGTATGGCGGTAGGCTGCAACTGCGATAGTTGGTGAGGTTAGCCTTGAGTTAGGAGTCTGCTGAAATAAGGCGGCGAGGCGCGGAAAATGGCCGGGGGAGTGGAGAGAAGAGTGCTGGACCGGATGTGTGAAACTGTACGGCAGTGCGTGTGCGCGCTGTTTCCGGTTCCTGCGCTCATGGCCCTAAAAGGTGGCCTATGTGGTCATGGGAGCAGAGTGTTTCACTCCGTATAAGTCAAGGAGGTGCTGCACAGTGAACACAAGGGGCTCGAGCTCGATGTCGTATCACGAGCATACTGTATGTCGTCCGAGCCACCCTACGAGGAATAGACCCCCTGATGCGCTCAGACGATAGCATTCAGGAGGAGGAGGACCGAGGTGCATCTCTGAGCAGTTCGAATGTGAGCCCTTTTGAGTGTGAATGCGCCCGTACTGTACTATCACCGCCCGACCCTGATTGGGATGCTCAGGGTGAATCCTATCAAACCCTCCTCCGTCTGAGCATGAGATCCAGGTTCGGCCGTACCACAGGTCCATGATCAAGTGGTCGACATACCTGGATGACTCACAAAGAACATACGACACTGAGCACTGTTAGCATCGCATATCCGGGATCCGAGCTCAAGCCAGCGTTAGACAGCTCACAGGTGGAGAGCCCGCCCACCAGAGAAGAATCAAATACGATCTGAAGACTTACATGTTTATGGCATCAACCTACGCCTCTGCCCCTACGCATGTCGGAGGGGGGAGACGTGACGACTGAGTACTGAGTGCTGCTCGAGGTAGTGAATGTATACGTATGAGTCCAGTACTGACGTTACCGTCCGCAGGTGCCTTGGGCGCCTTTTGATTATCAAGCATTTCTCACGGCTTCGTGCCCTTGCGGCGCGAAAATCTTGGCACCTACGTGGTGCCATTATGTACCCCAACCACGATTTCTCATCATCTGGGCTTCTGTGAGCGACAACAAGAATCGTATACGAGAAAGTCATGTACAGGAATGAATCTTCAATGTCTCTTCGGCACGCATCTCAACATATATCATGACCATTGCCTCCTACGTCCGACGCCGCCAACTCGGGAGTGGTATTCGAATTGGCGTTGGTCTCATTGAAGATCTTACGTTCGGTTTCGTTCCATCTCCATACCAATTCTCTTTTCCGCTGATATATCTAGCTTGAACGTACGCATTTAGCCTCGTAACGTTTCAAGGCAAAGGCGCTCTGCTCATCATCGATGGCATGGGAGCCAATCCAGTCGCTGCAACTGCAGCCTTTTCTCCTGAGGCAAATACACCTCCGAGCTCGATGCAAGCCTGAAAATAGCGACTATGGAGTATGGTTCCCCGTGCGTATGTACCTTATGTTGCTCTTGCCGCTCAGGTTCGCAGCGATACTCATTCTGGACGTCCTCAGAATGCGTGGCTACCAAGTATTGCGACGCAGTAAGTCCAGTTGACTAGGAAACTTGTGGACAGGATGAAAAATGAAACGGAAGAAGCAAGCTCCGTTTTCTCGAGGTCAGGGTATGCCTGATGTGTGAGTGACTTACGCTGTTCAACGTGCACTGACCCACTTCTCGGGCTTAGATGGAATTTTGTCTGTACACTCAGCTATCTCTACTGGCGTTTACGCTCGGATTTAGGCACTAATAAGCTATGCCATTATCGCATCCCATACGGGCAACGCGGTCGGGAAGCAGTCCTTCGGATCCCGTCCAGGCATGGGTGCAGTTAGAATTCTACTTCAATCTCGCATTGCGCGAATGTTGAAGATGCGGAAGATGTGGAATACGAACCTGCCCGGATGCAGCTTCTTTCATTTCGTTGTCAGGAGTGTGCGCAGGAGCCAAATCCTTTCGGAGAATGCGTGTAAGAGCGTTCCATCTGATCAGTTTATCAATGTACGCTTCATTATCCCCTTTCCGTCTCAGCGGCTGCCGTCCACGAAGGACGCACTTCTTGTTCGTCAAGATCCGCAAGGTCGGCCGAATAGACAGGTGAACAGCCCCTCAGGTTCGCACCCGCCACTTGGATCAATGTTCTCATCTGTCGATGTCAATGTACGGCCATGGTTCGATTCTTACTTGGCCATTCACAACTGCAGCTATGGGTACGTGGTACGCTGAACCGCCGACTTAGATTTGATCATCGAGATTCAGAAGGATGATCGTTTCTGTGTACTGCAGTGCGCGCTGATCTTCCTATCTGTACGTGGCACAATATTCCGGCTTCGGAAGCCCAGAAGCTCGCATTGGCCTCGCCGTTCTCAAATTGCCCGACTATGCCGGCCTCCGACTCGCCGAGGCTAAGGCAGCCAAGATCTTTGTGGGACGAAGTTACAATGGAGCAATGACCACTATGGACTAACGTGACATCACCATATCACAATCGCCACCACTTCGCAGGTGGCAAGTCAGTTCTCACAATGTTCGCAGCATACTGCCCGCGTCCCGACGAACTCTGTTTCTCACAGCTCTCGCTAGACGCACGGTCCTACTGTATATATCCTGCTTTCGCTTCACATATATAACGGAGACGGACCGCCTCCGCGCGCGCGATGAAACGTACTCCTTTACCTCTCTCGCCTAGTTCCGCGATGCGAGAAAAGCCGTCCCTCATTGTACGGGATACCAGCGATTCCGTCCCGTCGTGTGCCGCTAGTTGCATCGCGTCCGCTGTATCACGATCCGACTGCTCGAGGTAAGCTACCCATTCTATTCAGAGTCCATGGCATTTCCTATGCCCGTGTGGTTTGTTCGCACTGATGACCTTGTCAATATGTTACGAACGCGAACTCGTGGGTTTTCCTGCTGATAGTTCTCTCCCTTCCTAGTGATGACACGCTCTGTCTATGTTCCTCTGGGGAATTTTTCGAAGACGCATTTGAATGTGCTGTCGAGTCCTGCTCTGTTGATAATGCAGAGTCTACGCAGGATGTCCTGACACAACAGTGCGAAAATGCCATAGCAAATGAAGGTACACTCTATTTTGAAGACTCGTGTAGGTGTCGTTGTATACTAAATCTGGGTTTCGTCACTGTGAATCGTAGTTCCTGGACCGAATCGGCCGCGAAAGAGTACCACGAGCCAACCAGAGCCTTCCCCTAGATCGACTCAAACCTCAACGCCTACCACCTCTCGACCATTGTCAACCCTCATCACGAGTACTCAGAACTTCAACACCGGATCACCAACCCCCTCCACCTCACTCTCTTTGCCAGCGAGCACTAGTCACTCATCTCAATCAGCGATTCCCTCCACACTGTCGGTTCTGAGCGGCACTACCGGTTCTCAGCCCTCTTCTACGTCGAGCAGTATCGTCGTCAGCCCTTCACCAGGTTCCACCGGATCCTCTACTGTGAGTGTCCAAAGAGGCGCATCTTTACCATCCTCTTCCGCGAATAGTACGTCGACATCTTTTCCCACAACTCGGTCATCTCTCTCAGAAGCGTCTTCTCGTCGGCCTTCGACGACTGTTATCATTGCGCTCGCGGTGTCCCTCGGAGCTGTCGCACTCCTGGCATTAGTACTGTCGTGCATTCTTTGTGCTAAACGAAGACGACGTCGCAGCGCCAATACCAACTTCCGGGGCGACGACTTCGAGCCTGTGAATCCACTGTCGCCCTCTTCGAGGGAAGAGATCACCACGGTGAACCAGGACAACAGTCAAGATTCAGTGCTGGGGGAAGCGAAATCCAGGGAGACCGATACATCGTCTGTGGCTCCGCCTTTGCCGAGCCCCGGAGACGACGGCCTGACGCGACATTTTCTCATGACGCATCCCGGCCAGCCACATCGTGATTCCATGGCCCTTTCAGGCAACTCCACTGCGATACAGACACAAAGATCCGAACGAAGTACACCAGTCGGATCGACGTCCGAGTCGGCCGCGGTCACATCGCAACACTCAGCTGTGCGGGTTGACGTGCAACCTGTGCCATTGCGCAGTGGGCTCACACCAGATAGAACATCGGTGTCTATGTCACCTCTAGGGAAGCTGCCAACGCCCTATTCGGAGAAGACTGCGAGCCTCACGACGAGTTCCACGCACAATCTCGACAACGCGGCATTGGGATGGCATCTGCGATCAAGCCAACAAGAATCAGACACCATGTTGTCTTCCCAATATCCGGTGTTATCACCTCGGGAGACGGCTTCGTCGGGAGTGAACGCCACCATATGGGGCTCGGAGTTCATGGATGAGGAGGACCCACCGCCTTACGAGCCTCGGTCTTAGCGAATAGCGTAGCAACGGTAGGCGGGCAGCTTCATACACACACAACATCGACAGGCCAACTGATGCTGTGTACATCAACCAGATCATGCTTTCGGTGGCGAGTATCAGTGCTCAACTTCTTGCATCCCCATACCCGGATCTGGCCTCGGTTTGAAGGCCGTGCTTTAAGGTATGTTTCGACCAGCACCAATTCCGACAACGACTCACATCCTACAAACCCACAACATGAAGATGCCGAACAATGGTACCTCACCTTTACTCTCCATCCCTCTGAACGCTCTCTCACGTTGAAATCTAGTCTCTTGTCCCGTCTTCCCTCATCTCGGGTCGACTCTTAGACGCAACGCCCATCTCAAGGCAATCTACCACGGAATCGAGCATGAGTCCACAGGAGATGAAGCCATATGCATTGTTCTTTGCTGCTTGAGACAACGTATATATGCCGTCGTCACGAGCACCGGCTCAGCCATCCACAACTCGTTACATACCTCGGTTCTCTCTTCCTCTTGGACTTTGCTTGACACAGACAATATGTTTTTCCACACCCCCATAGCGATAGTTGCTCTCTGTAGCGTTCTACTTTCCGTGCATGCATTGCCTCACCTGCGTCGCCAGTCAAATGGGACGATCGACTTGTGCATCCTGGGCTGCATGTCTCAATTCGCCTCCTCAGATGGATGTGACGACTTGTACGCGAAAGAATGCATCGCTGTTTTGAATAGAAGGCTAACGGATTTCCTTGCACGCTAGCTCCAACCTCGAATGCATCTGCGAGAATGCCGCCTTCTTACAAGACGTAGTCTTGTGCACCCAGAAGTCATGCGCCTCGACGGATATAACTGAAGTCCTATCGGTGTACATTGACGAGTGCGGGCTGCCAGGTCAGTCTACGTTTCCTTGGTATTGCTCCGAGATATATCTGCGGATATTGATACTGAACCCATACTAGCAACAAACGATGGATCATCACTACCCAACGGTGTTTCGAGCTACGTACCAACGAACGGCCCGCCAGGCTTCGGCTCTCCGACTGTAGCTACGCCTACAACCGGGGCACCCAGCACAGGCAACCGGTCGACCTTCACATTTGATTCCGAGTCTACTCCCGGTATTGGGCTGTCATTTCGTCCGACCCAGAGCTCATATCTCCCGTGGGGTGGTAACCTCAGCAGTTCCGTGGCCACATCTTCATCACCGCCAGGCGCGAACGGCTCGCGTTCGATAGCACCGGGGAGCGCCGTAGTCACTTCTCATCGATCTCATTCAACCGCGAACATCACGTCTTCTCTTTGGAGTAGCGATACTCGCTCTTCCACGAGGACGTCTAACGCGTCTGCCTTCAGCACTCCTACGGGCAATTCCACCAGTGAAGGACCCGAGGACGTATCGCTCTCCGGAGGACTATCCTTCTATTCTGGTATTGCGTGGTCATCCTTGACTTGTATGGTGAGCATACTCTTGGGCGCGAGTCTCCTTTGAGCACCTAGGACAATCAAGGCGAAGGAGGAGGCGACGCCTGCAGGGTGGGCGGAGTGCAGGCCGTGCTATTTATACTGAACTTATCCCGTCTGGCCTCTCTTGATATGTCGGCTTGGAAAGGCAGAAGGCTATGTATTGTGTAGTGTTACTGACGTTGATGTTACTGACCGTGTTGATGGAATCTTGATGTTGTTACTCGTAGACTATACTGTATTTCAGAAAGGGTACTACACAGAATGCAACTTGAGAGCGACGAGGTCGGGTGCAGCCTCGGATTTCATGCTACGACGCGTCCTCAGGCTGGCTTACACCAGACACTTGCATTCATTCAATATTAATCTCCTCGCATTAGTCGCTTTCGTTGCCGTTATAGGATGAGCTAATGACGGTTGATGGCGTTGCTGAAGACGCTTCGAGCTTCGGTAAGTAAGCGCTCCTGAGTTACTATCGTGATACTGCGGCCGCTGCGCGTTCACATGATAACCGCGTTGGTACGCATTTAAATTTGTATACTTGCCTTGTTACTTACTCGATGAAGTTGTCTTTGATTGCATGGAGTGACCGGCGACGTGGTGAGTATTCGCTCAGTATATCAACACCGCTAGGCACATCCATTGCCAGGAACGAACTCCACACGTTTTCTATGGTCTCGCGGGTGAGCATCAGCTGACATCAGAGTCTGAAAAGACATATATGCGCTTGAATCAATAACCACTGGCTACCTGCTGACTTCCATCGAAGGAACGGAAAGACCGCCGAGGTGCGATGAGGCGTCTCTACTGTAGCGCGCGATCACGTGGTCGTGTTCGACGCGTCGCGCGTCGCCGCTGAGCCTTCTCGCTGCCCATCCGCTTCTCGACCTGTTGCCACTCGATGCAGCTCGAGCTCACCCTGTTAAACCAAAATATAGATTCTTTTATCTCCCACAATGACGCAACTACGTTTTCCATCTTGGTAACAACTCTTCCAAAGGGCCCGTGTTGAGATGACTATGCAAATCTCGTCGACATTTATGTCGACTTGGACAGACTTCTTGGCCTCGAGCCTCGACGTTGACCTGTTCCAGCACGAAACCTTCCGCATTTCATTTTAGGTAGGAGTCCATGCCCAGCTCAACGGTGGATGTGCGAGGTCGGGAGGCGGGCGACTCCAACTCCGCATGATGCCGTCCGCGGTTGATGAGAGATACGTCTGTACCCTGCCCTCTAGAACGAAAATTGTCAGAATTCCGACTATATACACAGTATTTTTCTCGTGTTAAGCGCATACCCGGTTGTACAAGACCCCAGATTAGTTGTAGCTGCAAATGTTTCGCCTTGCAGAGCCGGAAGGTATTGGCATGCGCGTAGCGCGTTGCGTCCGCGACGGACGGGCCCAGATCTACCCCATCGCTGGGGTATTGAGTAAGGAAAAGCGTGAGCTTTGGAAGCCTCTGGAGAGACGAGTAGTGTAGCGCAATATCTAGCGCAACGAGGTGATCGAGGAACTCCTTGTACTCCTTCAGACCGTCCTTCTCCGCGAAGTCCGAGTAATATAGCAGGAGGTGCTTCAGTGGCGCCTCCAGATGCAGTATCCATTCTACGAGGCGGTGGTAGTCCGGGTGCACTGAATCCAGCGTCCAAAGTACTTGCATGTGGAGGACTTCCAGGGAAGATAGAGGACGACATTGTACAGGCTGATTGTTCCTGTCTACGCATGATCACGTTATCTCCTGCTCACGGACAGATCTAGTGCGCTGATAATCACCATAGGTATCATAGGGTATGCTGGTTTCGTCTAAGAACAGCGCCCGTAAGGTCGCCGCAGATGCATAGAGGATACCGTACGCTACTTGTTGCCAAGGTCCATGCTTGATAATGTACGACACCCGTCGTCATTGTTAGCTGGATGTTCGAGTCATCAAAAAGGTGGCTCACATACTCTGTCCTGCCCCTCACTCTCGATTGTGAGCGCTGTCAGGCGCGGAAAGTGCCTCCTTNGGGGGGACGTGCAGCTCTCGCCTTCCGTTTGGCGTCCAAAGCGAACCATGGATCATCAGGTTGCGGAGAGCCGGGAACACCAGTATGAGTTTGAGCAAGTCCTCGAAAGAGCCCGAGTGTTTCCATGCGAGCGACAGTGACGTAACTGTGCTGAATGTTCGAAGAGCTCTGCTGAGATGTGTATGACACGCCAAGCCCCGGGCAAGAGCGAACCCAATGTCCTGCAGGCGCGGAAGCTTTCCCATAAGCATGAGGGCCCATGTATGAGAGATACTCCCTGAGGCTGTCGAGTATCGGGGAATCGGAGGTGTGTAATCGTCGTCATTATCGATGATGCTGAGGCCACGAACGAGGGTTTGCAACCACGGATTACCGTCGAGCGACCTAACGAGGAGCTCAAAGGATTTCTTCTCGGTACTGATAAAGATCAGCCGGCTGTACAGGCATAGACGACTTGTCGGCGCCCATGCGCGACATGTCCTAGCGCAGGAGCAGAGCGTGTACAATCTCTTGCGGTACTCGGAGAAGTCGTCTTGTTCCAAGGGTAGAATAAGCCTACATGGCCGAACTTCCTGGATGATCGCCTCGAACAGCTCCGTCGGAAATGTGGAATCGCGCATGTGGCAAGGGAAAGATCGATGATGTTGACGGTGAGAGTCGTATCAGAGTGATATGCGACGCCTTCTCTTCTCCGTGGTCTAGTACTGCACACTGCACAGTTGGATTCACTCAAGATTGCATGAATACGTGTGGCCACCCCTCACCATGCCATCATACCTACATACCAGGGGTCCCGTATCGTCCAAGATAGAGCGGTTTGGTCAGGCGCAGGTAAAAGACGGGCTGCGAGGATTGAAACTCCTCAAAGGGTAGAGTATACCGGTCTGGAACGTGAACGCGTGAACAGCGTGCTCCCTTCGGCGCTTCAGCTACGAGACGCCGCCACGTGTGGCACGGCACTCCGAGCTAAGTTACAACTGTTCAGCTTTCGTCAACCCAGTCCATACCGTCTTGTCTACTCAGTACTGGATTTTGTGTCTGGTCCTCGCGCTACTCAAAGTCCTTGAAAATGGCGCGATTACAACTTGGCTACAACGTTGCATCAACCTGCGCCCGCATGACCATTGACATACACCGATCTCTTCGTCGTGCCAATCACAAGGAGAACTAGATGGAGGTCATCGTAAGGGATCGGATTTCTGCACACCAATCGCGACCGTAAATTCAAATAAGGCCGTTCATGTGAACTGTGAAGTTCAACACGTTCAAACTGGCAAGATTCTCTGTGTGGGCGCATCTCGAACTTCGAGGTACGTGTTTCGGTCTATGGCTACAAACAGATTCTATCTGATAACTCTTGTATATCATGATTGTATGACAAGTTGAATCCGACCTGCTCTCTGTGTCCCCCGCTGCCCTCGTCCTCTTTCACCTAGTCTACAACGCACCGTCCCGGTGTCATGCACACTCGTTTATTTCTCGTATCTATCATTCTCTTGAGTTATGCGAGCAAGGCCGCTACCACGATGAGCACCTCGCTCCCATCCTGCGCGCACGATTGTATTCTAGAGACCATCCAATCCGGAGATTCACCCTGCACGGACCCGTGAGTGCTATATTCATGTTCGCGTGGCCCGTACCACGTTGGCTTATCCTTGTATACCTTGTTGAATCATTGAATAGGGCGGACCTTCCATGCATATGTGCCAACCCTGCATTGATGGCGACTGTGTTTGGGTGCTTCAACGATAACTGCGTCGATCCAAGTACCCGCAGCAAAGTCCAAGAAATATTCTACACGCAATGTGAGAATGGTATGTGTCTCCACATGGGCCGAGGTGTTGAATACAGCTGACTCTCCTCGCTTCCATTCAGGCTCATCCACCGGTCTTTCAACTGCTCCTCTATCATCCAAGTCCTTCGTTTCTCGGACGGCGTCTACCAATAGTATCCCGACATCAGCATCTTCCGCGACAGCGAGCTCAGCCTCTACATTAGGAGTGTCCGCTATGACCTCCTATCTGCAACTCATATCGAGACCGGGCTTGTCCGTCGTACTACACCAACCCTCGTCGTCCTATCCTCCCCACCAGCAATTCGAGTCAATGGCCTCTCTCTCGGGCTCAAGCGCATCGCCCGTGCTGCAATCACCTACCACCGTCCTGACACGCGACTTGTCCAGTACTGCGACCCCAGTTCCTCCGCTTGCGACCACACCCTCGTCATCCGCATCCTCCCCTGCGGCTCCGACGACAACTGCCAATGAGTCTGAGCCTGCGGTCTCTGATAGATGGTCGCGGAATGTCATCATAGCGCTGGCCAGCGCTATCCGCATCAACCCTTACATATCCGAGGTTTGGTTCGACTTGCAGGAGGGCGACAGCAACCACCTCCGCGCCAATAGCCGACGACCGCACGAGCGCGCCGCACGCCGCGACATCGACCTTGACCTCGACCTCAACAACGCCGCCGCCGACGGACTCAATCCCCGCGCTGTCCCGCGCTATCCCGAGCGCGCTGCGCTGTCGCGAGTGAGGTCGGGGTTGTGGTTGTGTGGTGAGAAAGCGAAAAGCGGGTGTGAGAGAAAACGGAAGAGGGGAAGTCAAAGGGAAGTGCTGTACGCAGAAAGAGGAGAGGATCGTACGACACCAAAGTGCGGAGAACCTCAAAACTAACTACCTACGGAAACTACCCAAGAACTACCTCAGAAAACTACCTACTCAAGAACAATCAAAATCTTCGACCGAGGGCGGTAATGCCAACGATCCTACGAAGAAGGTGAATGAAAATGAGGAGCACTTAGAAATACGTTTCTCGGTCACGCGTCTTCAAAGAATTCAAACCAATGAACCTCACATTGCCGCAAAGCTTGTCGGTTTTCCTCCTTTCCAGACAGTGGCTCTGCCGAGTTCGGGATATGCCCTTACTTGGCGGTGATACGCAATCAAATCTAAGGAACACGGAACAAACAAAGTCTACTGTACCTTTGCGAGATCTGACCTCTTCTCCCTAGGCCCTGTAGATCTCAGAATCCTCCTTCAAGAAATCTTCCGGCAAGTCCCAGAAGCTTCCTCTACCTACCCTAGAACGCACCGATAGAGCTGGCAGAGTTTCCCCTAGCTAACCTGCTCGGCTGCACGTCCTGTCCGATGGTCAACAACCTGAGAACCTTCCTATCCTGTTCTCCTTATCCCTATCCCAATCCTATCCTTCAACAATGTCTGCACTCAGGCTGCTAAACCCCGGACTCTGCCGCTAAGGTCCAACCTGCAGTGGCTTACGACGCACAAAGTCCTACCGAGCGACGGTAAGGCTTAATTGAACCTGTTCTGACACAGAGAAATCAGCGCACGATTAACACCACGACGACTCACCTAGAAATCCACTTGCGAACTTGCTGAGAACTTGATGGTTGGTTGCTGAGGTTGCTGACTGTCGAACTGAACTTGCTGCCTTGCTGGTTGCTGGGTTGCTTGCTGGTACTTGCTGTTAGATCTTACTCGCTTGTGAGAAAATCCTTCTGAGTTGCTTTTCTTCCGGGGGGCTTTGCCAGTCGAGTATATATACTCTCCCAGAAAGCTTCCGGCGCATTCTATCTACATTACAAATCGCTACCTACAGGCTGACTAACAATGTCCTTGAACCTTCCAACACATTCCGTAACTCTCCAGGGTATTCTTGACAAGGACCCGGGCTGACCCGGCCCTGTAAGTTCCCTGCCATCCGGCTGTGCGCGCTGCCTCACGGCTGTGCACTCACTGCCTCGTCTATTGTCTTGAAGATTCCAGAATGTCCCGGGCTGCGAACTGCCTGGAGAACCTTCCAGCACCTTCTCGCGTTTTTCTGGCATCTCCTAGATCCTGCTAGAACATTCCAGAAAGTCCCATGGCTGCGTCGTTGGTTGTCCCTTCAAGGCTGTTCAAGGCTGTACGCACACAGCTTCGTGTAGCCTCAATGGATACCATCAACGTAGCCTCGCACTGCTTCTGTTGCTACTTCCGCTACCTCAGATACCTTGGTGGATGCTGTGGATGCGCATGAGGAAGACAACGAGTGGCCATTTGAGATTGCAAAAGAGTGACTGTCCGAACGAGTGTCTAAGGAGTCCATGTCCGTTGCCCATTCCCTCCGCCTGCGTACAGATACTGGAACTCTCCCTGGATGTAGTCGTCCAGCTCCCATTCGTCGACGTTCGGGGACTGTCCAACCTCTGCGGGTGTGGATGAGTACTTGTATCTGCGCACGTCAAAGGAAACTCGCCTGAGTTGTGCCGGTCGTTGTCAGGTCGCAGACATCCAAACCAGCTCCTCAACCGAATGTACCACCACCGCGTGCCTTCGAAGAACGGGTAGGGTACTGCCAGCGTGATGCTCGCAGGGGAGTGCGGGTGTTCTACCCACAAGATGAYGCGCGTCTGTTGGTATTCCACCACGCGACTGATCCGCCCCGTGAAACGTCGTTGGTCGGGGAGAACCAGTCGGCAGTAGCTTCCCACTCGGGGAACAAACCATCGTGGGCGCACCTCCTTGCYGGTAGGCTCGACGTTGACCCACACTTCCTGCTCGCYGACTTCCTCGCCTAACGCGACTGGTCGTAGTYGATGCGGAAAGAGTCCGTCTGGCCGAAAGAGAACGTGGTAGTCCAGTCCGTATGAAACTACGGGRCAGCRGGGTATTTGGTCGGCCTGCACACTTCGGGGAATCGCGTGTTGCACGGCCACAGGAAGATCGAATGACACGCCGACCATGATGGGTGATGATGAGAAGCTGTCAAACCGAGCGCCTACGTTYGATCACGTCGTTGCTCAGTCATCCGCTTACTCAAGGTTCGCACGTGACTTTTAGGTAATATCTTCCCACTGACCTGTGTCTGCTTCCCTGCCATGTCCAGGTACCAATCCAAATTGGTGCATGACAACGCGTGGCGCACGATCTCGGGATCGATGTGGAGGCGCTTTAGTGCAGTTCTGACATCTTTGGGCACCGTGCGGAGGAGAGTCTCTTGTCGCGACGTCAAGGTCGAACGACGCCCTTGATTGCAGAACATGAAAGCACCGAAGAGTACCGCACGAATGGTCGCAAGGACATAGTTTGAATCCGCCCGGGTGACAGAATGGATGGCATGTAACATAGAAACCATGATGAGCGCAGCAAGGACGAAGGGTTCCAAGTCGGCTCGGGACTGATATAAGCGAGCTGGAAATGTTTGTCAGTATGGTGTACGCGCTGCTTGTACAATATCGCACCTGTATCGTAGATCGCTGGGCCGTTATCCTGCTTCGACTCGAGGCCATATAGACCAGCATCGACCTTCTCGATCT
The DNA here is from genome assembly GCA_029747595.1 of Trametes cubensis. Lineage (NCBI taxonomy): Eukaryota > Fungi > Basidiomycota > Agaricomycetes > Polyporales > Polyporaceae > Trametes > Trametes cubensis. The sequence continues at coordinate 26,711 of JAPEVG010000272.1, read as the reverse complement.
CCCACCGTTTGGCTTTCAGTTCATCCAAGCGTTTCAAGTGATTGTCCACCTTGCATAGAAGGGAAGCCAAGCGAGTGTCGACATCACGATCTCCAACGTCGTCGAGAGTAGCGAGGTGCTGACGCGTGGAAACAAGCCACTCATAGAACTCGACAAAGTTCTGAGAGGCACGGGTGGATGGTTCGACAGGCGCGGGCGGATCTGCGAGGTTGACGGGCTTTGCAACAAAGACAAGGTGCGTATCGGAAGGGACGATGGCAATACGATGATCCAAACTGGACTGCATCAAGGATAGAATATCTCGACGCGCTTTCACCAGCGAGTCAAGTGGTGCATTCTACGAACATTCAGACGTTAGACTTAATATACACCACAATGAGCCCTTAAGACACACCTCGAAGACCGTGTGGTCCTCTCCGTTATCACTCTCCGGACATGCTGCTGCAGCTTGTCATTGAGCATATGCCGTTTGATGATCTTCTTGCTTTGAGGCGTGCCAGGCCGTTCCGTACTGTAGTCGTCGCGATACGTGCGCCGGCTACAAAGAGAGCACATACAGATGCCTGGTGGTGGCGGATCCCCATGAGAGGAGTGTGAGGAGCGTGGAGGCTCCATGAGTGAGGAGAGTGTCGTCGGGCTCGCACTAACCGTAGCTATTTGAGGCCTGCAGAGGATATGGAAATCATAGTACAACACTTTGTTTGGCGGAAGAAAACAAGGTGTCAACGAATGAACAATGAATAGCCTTGGCATTACATCCGAGATTTCTCCCAAATGGGGCGGTGAGCGATCCGTTCCATGTAGCGCTGCGAGAAAGGGTGGTCGTAGAGTACAAAACAGGCACAGAGAAGTACAAGGATTGAGAGTACAAGACACNAATTCGGGGTGGGATAGAAGGAAGGCGATCACGCGCAGTTGCGCCCCTGTCGACGCAGTGACGAGGATGGGCCTGGGGGACAGCATGGCAACGCTTGAGTCGCTCTGACATTCATGATCAATACAAAACAAGTAGAGTGGTTGTGTGTGACGCAGCATACCTCGGTATGTTCCGGAGCCGAGTCCAGCATCGACTGGCAACTGTTGCTGGTCAAAGAGCATTCAACAGTTGATTCCTCATCAACTGCTGACGTAGAGTCAGAAGCCACAGTGTCGGACGCGTCGGTTGCATAGTGACTTGAGGAAGGAGGGCGCGATGGGGAGAGCGATGGAGATGGGGACGAAGGACGGGAAGGGGATGGGGTCGAAGGAAGAGAAGGGGATGGGGTTGAAGGAAGAGAAGGGGATGGGGTTGAAGGAAGAGAAGGGGATGGGGTGATGTTGGACACGCGCTCAGTGAGAATCTCTGAGCTCGGAGTAAGGGTCACTTTTGCAACCCTTTCGAACTCTTCAGCAAGAGAGCAAGGCGGAGGCGACGATGCGTTACAAGCGGGTTCCGCACACTGAGCGTTGCAAGTGGGGGATTGTTCAGACAACTGCTCGAAGTCGCGCTCGAGACGTCGCAAGTTGCTGCGAATGGTGCCCTTGGTAGCCTCGAGAACCATTATACCGTGCTCCACTCGTTCCGTTCGTGCCCGATCGACGTTGCGTTGAGATTTCAGGATGGTCGTGTCCAGCTCCAGTGTGCCTAGCTTTCTTTGAAGCTCGTGCACGTCTCCACGCACGGAACTCTTGTTCTCACTGAGAATCCGCTGTACTTCTTGACGATGGTCTTCGCGCTCTACGTGAGCCATGTGAAGTCCAGTGGCAAACGTGTTCATCGCACCTTTAATTTCACGTAATGTGGATCCAACTGAGCGAGTCAGCTCTGAAACTACTTCGCGGATGCCCAGCACCTCGCCCTCGAGTTGAGTGATACGGTCGGTCGTGCCGTCCTGTGTGTTCAGTGTCGGTGGCAGCGCAGGGTCAGCAAAGAATAGGTTGTACGCTTACCTGACTGCGTTTATAGACCCGCATGCTTTTACAAATGTCTTCATGACGGCGCATTAAATGTTCGGTAGCTTCTTGCATATGCGCGAACCTCGCATCCCATCTACGCTCAACTTCATCGAGGCTCTCGACTCTGTCGACATATCAGCTGCTCAGTACGCAAGGAGAGCCACAGCACACTTACAATTTCTGCATTGCAAGCTGAAGGTTATGGGGAACTTCGTTGTCTCCGTCGAGACGAAGGTGGTCTCCGTAATCCAAGTTGTCCGTAGACGGTTTCACCTGCGAGGCTTCACTGCAAACACGTTCAAATGCAGCCATCCGATAGGCAGAACGACGATGGGCGAGCGTCATGGTTGGATGATGAAAGACGTGATGAGAGATGAGGAGAAAGTGAATGAGGGATCATAGCGTCGACAATGGTGGCAGAGTTACAATGGGTCGCAGTTAGCGCTTGGACGGCCATGCGCTTGGCGCTAATCATTCAGGTACATATGACGTACGTGGTGCCATCAAGCTCGCTGCTTCAGTGTTTGCCTTCCCTTTGCATTCTCTTTACTCTATAGCTACTCGCCTGGCGCGAGCGAGCCACACGCGTCCAACCATCCCTTTCAACACAGCGCAGAGCCAGTATGCCTCGTCGACGCAAGCTATGCTCCGAAGCTCCTAGTCACCCCTCACCGGAGGAGTTCAAGAACATGCGTTATCTCCCTCCGCCTCCGCGTCGTCGGATTCCCCCACCCGTGCCGAGTGGGCTTGAACCGTACCTGGAATACGAGGACACAGTCCAGCCTCTTGTAGAGGAACTCAAAGCTCAAGGGCCCCTCGACCGTGCAGATCACCTTCTGTTGTACCGTCTTGCACGCCTGCGTCAGACGGATAGCAAGCGCGCAGAGTTTCACAAGGAGGACGCGCGTGCTGAGCAGATATCTGTGCGAGATGATGAAGACAGGCGTAAAGAAAAGGTGTGGCTTATCCCAGTGATTAGCTGTGTTAGCTGAGCACCTTATCCCAGGACTCCAGCCCATCCCAGGTGGATGAGCCCAATCTCACGACGGAGGAGCCCGCCGTATCTCGTAGCTCCTTAACGCATGCGCGACAGCAGAAGGCGGTACGGAATGCAGAACGAGCCGTCCTCGAACGATTGGAAGCGATACGCCACGCCACACTCCAGCAAAACGAGCTGCAACGTCAGGCAGAGCGGCAGCTGCGTCAAAAGCAAGGAGAACCGCATGCAAAAGTCAATGCGGAGTGGCGCGATCAAGACAAGGAAACATCGGCCCAAGCGGCTCAGCTCGAGAGCATCCGAGAGATGCACAGCAAACACATCAAAGAGGTACGAGCCCAGAGACAGCAGGACGAAGACATACACTGGCGTTGGACAGCGGTTCAACGACAACGTCAGTTACACGAGCGCCAGGAGCGAGATCGCTTGGAGCGAGAGCAATCCGAGGAACGTGCGCGCATGGAACAGTCCCGTCAAGAAAAGGAGGAGCACGCGCGTTGGGAACGCGAGGAACAGGTGCGCCGGGAACGTCGGGAACGTTGGGAACGTCGGGAATGTGAGGACCGGATCCGTGCAGAGCAGGCGCGCTCAGAGCGTGCAGCCAAATCGCGCTGGGAGCAGGATGTGCGGGCGTGTGCNGAACGGGAGGTTCTCGACGACATGGACCGCCCACCGCGTCGGCTGCTTCACGCACTAAGGGCGGTGACATCGTAACCAGTTCAGCAAACCCAACCGCCGAGCGAAAGAGTCATGTTCGGACTGTACAGATCGCTTACTTGGAGCATCTGCTGCACTTCCGGCTCCCAGTGGGTAAAACGCGAGAGGAGTTCCTCCCGAGGAGCCTCGGCGACCCATTTACCGTCGTAAGGCGCGCCGTCGCCGTTCGGCTCGCGGCAGACGGCGACGAAGTTGAGGTACTTGCCGCCCGAGATCTGGTACGTGATCACTTGCTGCATACAGCCGTGTCATTCACTACGTCCACGACGAACGTATGGGTTTGTGGGGCCTTACCTGGTATTTTCCAGAGTACTGCACCACCATCCGTCAATTCTGAGAGGAAGTTTGGTACAGAATTGAAGCACGCACGCTAAGCACGGACCCGATGCTCCTTGTCGTGTGGTTCGGGTTCAGCGTGTAGAGCTCTTCCGTCGGGATCAAGAAGCGGTACGAGTGGACCCCCGACCAGATGGGCAACGCGGCCTCGCAGCGTTCGCAATCTCGCCATTGCTTCGAGCCCTCTGGCCTACCGCTCGGTACGCTCTCGCGAAGGCATTCCGTGGCGTGTGCGTCCGCGTACATAGCGTAACGCGTCGCAGAGTGGATACCGTCGGCGCCGATGAGGATGTCTGCTCGCGCGGTGCTGTCATCTGCGAAGGACAGCTGTAGCGGGGCATCTGGCTGGTTGCCCACCAGCTCTGGATCAGTAACGTCAAGTTGTGAGTACCCCATTAGTCGTTTTGATGTGTGTAGTTTGCAAGAAGGCGGAAGGTTGCCGAGGAGGACGTCTATCATGTCACGCCTGTGCATCGTCGTGGACCCGGCTGACAATCGTCACCGTCAGTCTAGTCAGAAAGTACCTGGGAGGGTAGAGAGCACCCACAGGGCGCAAGCACGTAGCAAAAGTTGAATCCTTCTTCCGGCTGATCAGCCTTGCGCGCAACGAACGCGGGTTCTGGCCAAAATAGCTATCATTGAGCACCCGCTAGTATCGATAGATTGCAACTCAGCACATACTACGTTCACCTTGGTTAACTTCTTCACCCTTCACTGCGAGTTTGGACATAGCATCATACAAGCCCAGGTGCCGCATCACCGTCCAGGTGCGAGGCCATATAGTGATTCCTGCTCCCGCGGTCCTCACCTCGGGATCTGCCTCATAAATGTCGATCTCGAGCTCGGAACAATTTAAGGCGTATTTGCACAACGTCGCGGCCAAGGTTAGCCCTGCGATACCGCCACCGCTGGGGCGGCCCTATAGATTAGCGACGCCATTTGGGGCGAGGAGATGATCAGACTCACGAAATGGCGATCCTGAGCTTGGGAGCAGGGGCAATGCTAGTGGATTCGGAACGTGTTTGAGACATAGAGGGATGTGAATTAGCCTTTGCCTGGGCGTTCTCCTAATGTAGATAAGGACCGCTGCGCACTGTGCGACAACAGATTGCTCTGCTACCGGTGTTCGTGAGAACTCACAGGGTCGTTCCAGTCGGGATGACGGTCTTTACCACCGCGAGTACTCAAAGCGGAATTCCTACATGCCAGTGATAGTCATCATAGCGATGGGTGTCATTGGGCCCTGATATCTCAGGACGCCCGTGGATATATATCGGTACAAAATACACAAAGGTGGTATGCCAGTTCAAGCCTGTGTGTGGTGATCATGTCAATATGCGTGTCCACCGTAGAGGATGAACGCTGACCTGTCTTGCAACTACTTGGTTCGTCCACTCGCGGATGTATCGGTTTGTCTCCGTGGGGCTCTCGACGGCGGGGCTATGCCCCACGCCTTCCAACATTCGCACCTCCACTTCCTCGTAAATCTCCTTTGAGAACCGGATCATATTGTCGTATACGCAGTGTTGGTCTGCAGTTCCTTGCACAATGAGTACTGGGAGCTTGCGAGCTTGCTGCTCCCATATCTCGTACGGCTGGACTCGCGTGATGCTGAGGCACCGTACTGTGCGGGGCTGCGAAACGAAGGCGCCGAGCCACTGAAGTCTTTGCGGATATGGGAGGAGCTTTTCTGGGGCGGTGCATGAGTCGACAAAGAGCTCCGCGGCGCGGGAGACATCGTCGGCGTCGGTCGAGGTCAATAGGGGGATGAGGCCTCCGATGAATGGCGTAGCACATGGTGGATGGTATTTGGTCAAGGATAGAACGCCTCCGCCAACGTAGAGGACCCCTGAGAGAGAAGTAGGCCCATACGCGGCTACGATGTCTACGACCACGCAACCTGAAAGTAGTAGATTAACACACGGCCGACTGCGACGTCTGAGAAAGGAGAAACTTACCGCCCAAGCTCCAGCCCGCGAAGAAAGGCTTCTCGACTCCGAAACCATCGCATACCGCCTTGAAGTCCTCTGCGAACTTGATCGACTCGTACGCTTGCTCGCCAACAGGTTTGTCGCTTCTTCCATGGCCACGCAAATCATAGCGCACGAGGTGAAAGTCGCGACGCAAATCCGGGTCAGAGAACTGACTGTCCCAGGCTAATACAGTGCCAGCCAATCCATGAGAGAATACGATCGTCGGCTTAGAGCGGTCCCCAGCGGACTCTGCGTAAATCTTCGTGCCGTCCACGGACGTGACGAATTGTTCGACGATGGGCATCCTGTGCTGGCAGCAAGAAAGGAGATTTTACTGGGCAGCATGGCGGTAGTGCAGCCTTTATACTCCTGGGATCACACCCGGGATGCCATATCGCAGGCAATTCGAGTCCGCGTTAGGTCGTCTTGGCCAACTTTGAAACAGACATGATAAGCGCCCATAAGCGCTGCTCCACGATGGAGGTTATAGTCATCGGACATCTGCAGCCACCCGGGAGTCGCATTGATAGGCAAGAATTGCGGGAGGGGATGGAGTAAGGTGCGCATGTTAACGTTACCTCCTGCTAGGTTGGATTGGTGGAAGATGCATAAAGCTACTTGCATGGCGACAGGCGGCGAAGACTCGAGGTGTAAGCCGATGCGAACGCACCGATGGTCCGATATGGACATCACCTCCGCCGTCTGACCGCCGATCAGGCTTGGAGGTTCAGGAGCGTTTGCTACCAGCAACTGATGCTAAGGCCATACTGCACTGAAAGGCAGTGAAAGTAGGTCGTCCGATCTGTACTAGTCCCGATTGTGCATGAGCTTTAGCTCCCGGACGAAACGAAATCTGAGATTGGACGTTGGCTCACCGTCTTCGCCACTCATTTCCAACGGATTGAATTACCAATCATGTATCCTGGACTCAACATGCATATGCAGCGTGTTCGTGAGATGTCGAGGATACAGCACCCATCAAGTTCAGCGACAGCTATGTCCTTGTTGTCGATGCGTCGGCTACTAAGTACTCCTGATCTGAGGTATCAAAGCAACTTTGAATTTCGCACAGGCGCAGTGGTAAATGCCCTATGGTGATGCCCAGGTGAATTTTGGTGTGTTGCAGGACATGGGATACAAGTCACCCGACGAACACTAGTCCTAGAGGCCTAAAGCTGGTAGTGGATGACGTTCCGTCAGCTAAATTATTATTCATGGGAACGCACCACTTTGCAAGCCATTGTACTTTTTCATGTTGCGAGTCATCAACTGACGCTCCTGATGACTCCGAAGGAACCAGGCGATCAATGATGGCTACGGTTCGTGTTTGTCGACTGATTCTGGGGCTCAGCTTCGCGACACGCCTTTGGTACGAGGTTGGAAAATATCGCGTTGCATCTAATTTACATGGTTGAATTACTCTGCATCGAGCTCCCCTGCCGTAATCACGTCGTCTGGAAAGAAGATGATTCATGTCAGCTTTGGGTCTCCTTCGGACGAGCATAGTCGTACCGATTTTCAGCACCGCCCGCACCAGCTGCGTGGCGAGGAGGTACTGCTGCCTCTTCGAGATGAGTGGATCGTACACATTTTGCTTCTTCATGTCTGTAATCGCGTACACTCAGGGTCAATATCCGGTGTGCTGAGAATAGACCTTTGACGCATACCATTTTCGCCCTTGCTCAAGCAATCGATGCCGAGCATGGGGTTACCCTCCTTCACCTGTCGGCTCTTGACCTCCGCGAGCGTCTCGATCGGCGAGAGACCACTGTTCTCGGCGAGCGCAAGCGGGATGGCGTCGAGCGNCAGACGCGAACGCGCGCATGGCATACTGCTCGATCGAGGGGANTCTCGTCCGCAGCCTTGCTGACGGCGAGCGAACAGCTGATGTCCGCGGCACCACCACCATACACGACGCGGTTGTCGACGACGAGGTTACGGACGGCACAAATCGAATCATGCAGTGCACGCTTCGCCTCATCAACGATCTACCAGCGAGTCAGCGTTCGTTACCTAGCATCGCATCTAAGTTGACAACATACCATCTTGTTGGATCCGCGAACGAAGACGGTGACTGTCCGTGCATTCGCGCACTCCTCGATCACAAGCATCTTGTCGCGTGTCGTGCCAAAGGTGACTTCTCGTACCAGACCAGCCTTTCCCAGCTTCTCGGGTGTGAGGTCCTCGAAGCGAGGAACAATACGTCCATTGGTTGCGATCGCAATGAGCTATACGTTCGGTGAGGATCCATTCTGATAGCGTTTACGGGAGATATACCGACCTCGATCTCAGGACCACCAACCCATCGAACGGCAGGCAGATCATTCTGCATGAGCAGGTGATTTGCCTCGTCATCGAAACCCCACTGGCAGATCACCAAGTTCGCGCCGGTGTCCTTGACGCGCTTGATCATGTCCTCGAACTTCTCCTTCTCGTAATCGCGCAATTTGCGGTACTCCTCCACGCTGGTGATGTCAAGCTTGTGCTTGGTCTTTGGGCGTGGGGGCTCGAACGGACACGTAAGGATTGCGAGTTTTGCGTCGCGAACGGTGCTGGGCATCTGGGGGTGCGACATGTCCTTGTCGATGAGGACGCCACGAATGAGCTTGGTGTCTGCCAGCGAGCCTCCGACTTTGCCGTCCACTTTGATCATGTCAAATGGAACATCCTTCCGTTCAAGGTCCGCTACAGCCATTACAGCTTCGACAGCGATCTCAGCGAACTGCTGGTGCTCCTTTGACACGCTGCGTAATAGTCAGTACGCGAAGAACCCTGACCCAAGATTACGTGACTGTGATAGTAAGGATACGCGACGTACATTTTGCTGCCAAGACTAGTCATAGCAGTCTTCAGGAGGTTGGAAGTGTCATCTTTGGAGAACTGCACGCGGTCAGAGATCCGATCCAGTTGCTCAACCGCGACGGCGCAAGCGCGGTCGAAACCATCCGCTATCCGAATAGGATGAATACCACGATCGAGCAGTTCTTCACTCTGTTCGAGGAGGGCACCAGCCAGGACTACACTGGCGCTTAGCTCCGCGTACCGCGTACGACGAATTGGCATACGCACCCACTACACCCGTAGTTCCGTCGCCGATCTCATCGTCTTGACTTTTTGAGAGTTGTACGAGCAGTTTCGCGATCTGATGCTCGACCTCCATTTGCGAAAGAATCGTAGCACCATCGTTCGTTACAGTGATGTCGCCATCGGGAGAGATGAGAATCTTGTCGAGACCTATACCAGGGGGAATGAGACGGACGCCTTTCCTGAAAAGAATGTGCTTGAATGCGCACCTCTAGGACCCAGAGATGTGCGGATGATGTTTGCAACCGTGCGAGCAGCAAGGATGTGTGACTATATATGTGTTAGTAGAGAGGAACGGATAGATGCCGGAGTACGCACCTTAATTGCCTCTATGCCATGGCTCCTCGTCTTCTTGGCCTGCTCGCGCAGGATGATGAACGGCCGACCATACTATCGCTTGGGTGAGAGAATTGCAAAAGCACAGTTCGCATGCACGCATACCTCGTCAGTCGCGTATAACGCTTGGGGTTCCTGGGACATGATGGACGAGGAGGAGCAAAGTCGACCAAGATGAAGGGACTAGAATACTCAGTTCTACAAGCGCCCGTCATAATCCTGGCGTACGCGTGACTGCCGCATTCAGTACCGATGTAGACCGATGTGACTGTGACTGACTGTCACGAACGCGTCGGTCACCACACCGTGGAAGACTGGAAGTCCAAGCTAGTAGCCTGCAGCCACCCCCACAACATAGCGCTTTTGATTCGCATTCATACTTTCTCGTACACGAACGATTGCAACCTCATAGCGTTTCTGTAGCATGTCTGTAACCCGATCAAACGCTGCAGGCCCCTCAGGCGGAGGAGGCATCTCGGAATTCGATATTCTGAAGAGCTCTCACAAGTGAGCTACTAGCAACCTGTGGCAGCACATCGCTAATATGGCTCATCGTTCAATGTTGACAGATTTCTCCGCGAAGACGATGACGTAGACGAAAAGCGGCTTCCTTGGGACGAAAGACTCGCCAAGAAGTACTATTCCTCGCTCTACCGAGAGTATGCTGTTTGCGACCTGAAGCACTACAAGTCTGGGAATGTGGGTGGGCTAGTCAATCTACAACCTCAGTCAGACGAGGAATCTGATAGGTATTGTCAGTTTGCGCTGCGATGGCGGACCGAAGAGGAGGTCATCTCTGGCGCTGGAGAAACAACCTGCGGTAATACCCGTTGCCCGCTTCATAAGGAGTTCCTGGAACAAGGCGACGATGTGCGGCCTGCATTAACTACGCTGGAGCTCCCTTTCTCGTATTTGGAGCACGGGGAAAGCAAATTCGCCCTTGTGAAGGTCGTTCTGTGTCCAAAATGCGTCAGGAAGCTCATGTACAAGCGAAACAAGGAGAAAGAAGAAGCGAGACGACGAGAAGCACACGCTGGCAGCAGCAGTCCCCGGGCTGGAGACGAGGAATCAAGGTCGGATTCCAGGAAGCGACGAAGGTCGCGCGATAGGCATGAAGGCGACCGAAGGCACGAACCAAAGGAGTCGCGACGTAGCAAGAGCCGTGAACATTCTGAGAAGCCAGAACAACCTCGCAGACGGGAACGTACCTCTCGCTCTCGTTCCCCTCGTAGGAGAAAGAGTGGTGCCAGAAACGAAACCCTTTCACCATAGTACACGCTTGGTTGATCTCTTACCTTCCCGCAGCAACACCTGGGTCCCTACACAGTGCCTCAGGTGGTGTGTTCCCTATACCTCATCCCCATCCCCATCCCCGTCTCTTCCCAATACCAGGAGGTTCTGTGACATTTTACGGCAACAAGCGTGTGGGAACATACCTCTTGGCGTACAGTGCGCCATGTTATTTGCTGGTCACAGCGATGGCCATCCCTTCTAAACAAATCGCAATACCGGTGACATTATCGTGGATCTACTCTACTTATGACCGAGAAGTACCCTCATACAGTCGACGGCTGCTGCCCAACGCCCGCACTCTCTGGGTGTTGCACTGCCTCGATGAAGGGCCATCGTTCCTCGTCAGTTAGCACTTTCTTCGTCTTGCCCGTCATTCCCATAACCTGGTACTGTGTTCCCATACCAGTGGGGTCAACGAGCCTCTTCGCGGCTTGGTCAATCTGCTTCCTCCGCTCTTCGTCCTTTGCGGCAGCTTTGAGAGCATCGAGGCGAGGTTGTAGGCCCATGCGGTGAAGGAAAATCGCTTGAGAAAGAGGCCCGTGGTGCGTCGCTACATGTCGGCAGGAGATGTCAGATATCTGAGTAGCGCATTTGAGATAACAAGTCATCTGACCCAGGTCCGCACTGGCTTCCTTCAGGTAGGCGAAGTCGACGTTGACTGTGAGGTCGCACTGGCCAGGGCGATAGAAAGGGTCTACAATCTTGTGATCCTTGAAAGCCTGTAAATGACGCATATAACGTCAGACGATGCATATCAGATTGCATGTCTACGTACCCTGAATGAATTGCCATAGACTTTGTCGCCTCCGTAGTCGACAATGAGCGCGCTACCGGCAGATTGAGACCCGTCCTCCGAATCATGAAGCAGTTCGCCAAGTCGCCGAGCAATCTTGAATGATGTAGGAGAGACCTCGATTCTGGAGCCGATGGGGAGTTTCTGGAAGCGCGTTGATGACAAGCCGAGAACTGTGGAAGACGGAGTTGGTGTGGGCGACAAGACTTGCCGGAAGCGGCTCGTATTTGTCGGCAGCGGGGCAGCGGTCGACGAGAAGTCGAGTGACGGGGCGCTTGTATCGGGTTTCAGTACAGTGGGTGCAGCGGGGTCCCGTTCTGAGGTGATGAGCACCTCTTGCCACCCGTGGTGTGTTTTCTATTATGTACAGGGTATGAGTGGATTGAACGGAAGATTCAATTCATGACATCCGGACCTGCAAGAGGTGAAATGGTAGCGCATCGAAGAATTCATGCGCCAGAGCGAGTGTGAATTTGCTGCAATCATGCTGTACTTGGTCGACGCCATCATGCCAATGCAAGGTCCATCCATGGGTCTGCGCCAGGAAAGACAGTTTGGCTTCTTGAGTTGCTCGCATTGCCGGACTTGTCTCCACCAAGTGTATCTCCTTGGTTGCAGAGCGCGCGGCTGGAAATTGCGAGAACACCTAGGCACAAGTCAAGTTTGGTGAGGGTTCAGCGTGGACATATCACATACCCTCAGAACATCGTGCATGAGCGTTCCACGCCCGGGCCCGAGCTCCAGCAGGCGGATTTCTCGACCTGACCCAGCATACATCCATTGCGAAAGGAGCCATACTCCAAGAAGCTACAAATGACACTGAACGGTCGTTATCGCCAGGGCCCCGGGAATGCGTGAACGACTCTACCTCGCCAAATACTTGACTGATTTCTGGGCTCGTGATGAAGTCGCCTTCGGAACCAATGACAGGCTTGGAAGTGTTCATGTAGTATCCTGCCGTGGGGTGGGACAGACACATTTGCATATATGTGGCGAACGAGATAGGCCCTGTAGCCTTGGGGCCGCTCAGTTATGATACACACTGAAAACACTAAGCGGCAGTCGAATGGATTCGAGGCGGCTTATACATGAGAAGGCGAAACTGTTCCCCATTGACCTCATGTTCGGTCACAGAACACTTACGCCTGTCCGAACAACTGGGCGATATGACATGTAGAATCGAAGTACAGAGAGCGCACCATAATAGTGCATATGCGGTGGTGACATTCAAGCAGAGACGTACCTTGATAGTGTCCAGCAGTATCTTTTCTACTTCAGTTGGAGCGTTAGGTCCATTGACACCGGTCGCATAGCATTGTCGGTGCACTGGTATACATTGCGCGGAGGCTACGCGTGCATTCCGATGGTACGGAGGGTGCGCGACGCTGTACGAACGCAGCGTATTCATGAGAGTGCGGCTCCGTGACCAAGTCATGCTGGCTTTGCCGCTACTCGGCGAAGATATCCAGACCGTTTGAATCGTATGCCGAAGCCGCAAAGAACACTGGCTGACAGTCAGGTGGTTTTCCGAGTCAGAAGAGAGGCCGTGTAAAGACTAGAGACGTGGTTTGAGAGTGAGAGAAGTGCGCGCGCGGATGCGCTCGGTGCCGGGGCGTGACTTGCTTTCTGACCTTTATAATTTCTTGCCGCGGCGCGCTCTTACCCACCAACCACTCGCACATACCCCGCCACACCTCTCATCCTCTTCGTCAACCCTTTCTACTAGACCAAAAGCCTCAGATACAAGCGCGCGAATACTTTCACGACAAAATGGCTACCCGTAAGTCCTCGCGATCGCCTGCCGAAGTCACAGAAAACTCTGCAGAGGTTCACCTCCGATTTTAGGCATCCAATTCGAAAATAGCAGCGACATCGGTGTCTTTTCGAAGCTGACGAACAGCTACTGCCTGTGCGCTATTCAAGGCAGCACTAATTTCTACTCCGCGTTCGAGAGCGAACTTGGAGATGTCATTCCGATCGTGCACACGAGCATTGGCGGGACGCGGATCGTGGGTCGGCTAACTGCAGGTGTGTCTCTTTTTGTACGTGTGCATACGATGGTTCTGACTTCCATGTGGCAGGCAACCGCCATGGCTTGCTCGTACCCTCTACGACCACCGACCAAGAGCTCCAGCACCTCCGTAACTCCCTTCCCGATTCCGTCGCAATCCAAAGAGTAGAGGAACGGCTATCCGCGCTCGGGAACGTTATCGCGTGCAACGATTATGTCGCATTAGTGCACCCCGACATCGACCGCGAAACGGAGGAGATAATCGCAGACGTGCTCAAAGTAGAAGTCTTCCGACAGACGATCGCCGACAACGTGCTCGTCGGAAGTTATGCCGTCATCTCGAATCAGGGTGGCATCGTACACCCGAAAACGAGTATCCAAGACCAGGACGAACTGAGCAGTCTTCTGCAGGTCCCGCTCGTGGTACGTATATCCGGCGAGGCTCCGTCTAAGGTCCGCTCACGACGTTTCTTCCCTGCAGGCTGGCACAGTCAACCGTGGATCCGACGTCTTGGGGGCAGGTCTTGTGGTGAACGACTGGTGTGCGTTCACCGGACTTGATACGACCGCGACCGAAATTAGCGTCATCGAGGCAGCATTCAGTGCGTACATTTTACGTCCTCTAGGTTATCTTCGGGACCTAATGTTATCGTGCAGAGCTCCAAGGCCAAAGTTCGGCAGCGGTCATTGGGGAGATGCGGGACTCGCTTATCGACAGCTGGGCATGAACGTGCTTCGTGCGCTTTCGGCAGACTTTGGGTTCACGATTTTCTCGCGCGTTGTATTGATTCGTCCGTGTTATTTCGCACCTGGGGGCCAAGGTCAGACGCAGTCCAGTCATCCTGTATCTCTATATCACAAACTCCACGATCACAATGTAGACCTGTGTTTATTGCGCGAGATTGCCGTGGCAGACGATTTTGGCTTGAGTTCTATGGGCGGCTAAGGCGAGTGTATCGTGACTGACGCGGGGCACGCGCGAGGCACGCGCCGCCGTCATGGCCTGCGAGACGCGGTGCGCGACGCTGACTCGGGCGTCTCTTAGGCGTTTCAGCTCTCCCGTAAACCACCTCTTCCCGCAACGCCCCTTCCAATCTACGAGCCCCCACAGATCCCTCTAAGTCCTCCAGCATATCTCGGCGGAACAATATCCGCAATTCCCTATGTCGTTCGACCCCGCTACAGCGAATGGCGCTCACCAAGATGGGCATCGCCCGGCATCTGCTCCCCCACAAGTTCCATCCGGGAACGCCGTACAACGTCGACCAGTACAGGATGATCTGCGGCATCGTCTATTAAGTAGCTCCGTTGTAGAGAGCACGGGTTTCCCAGATACGCCCCCTTTAGACCTCATGCCCCAGCTGCAACGCTTAGCACCCTCCGTAGTGAAGACGCGGACGGGCAGCGTCCTCTCCCGCGGCTTCATATTGAAGACCGACCATTACCCTTCAGGCATGCCATATAGTTGATGAGCCACGACCCCCAGAACTGATTCACTTCGACTTATCAGGCCGCGCTCTAGACCTTGAAATCAATGTGCATGGCGCTCCTAACTGGAGAGCACCGAAGCAAGGCAATCTGAATGTCTACGGTGTGGCGCAGCCTCGCACRCAAGGCCTRAGGGCCATCTTATCACTACTCCAATGTCGACCAAACATGCCTAATCCCACCCACGTTGTTTGGTTCTGCACTCGAGARGAGCCGATCGGTAAGTGCATGTTCATACCGTCGGGCNNAANNATTGCGCCCGGARGTSRYGTCGCGACTCGCGGAATGCGGTTTCCCATTGCCTGTYAATCGTCTCAACAACATATTGAACTGTAATTCCTCCGAAGTTTACATATCCGGCCGGCCCTTCGTACTCCGYGATGCTTCAGAACCTCGCAGGACGCTGAAGCTGTCTGATCGTGCGGAGAAYCTCGAAGAGATTGAGAGGAGACTGAAGCAGGAYATTCTYGCYGAAGCTAGCAAGTAAGCKGCGTRATGATTGCTCYCNGNGCARAGAYTRACACGGTATCTGTAGATCYGGCGGACTTATACTAACCCACAACGAAGTTGGTRAGGATNTNTCCAGMMTGGCTGGTGCCCTATGWAYCTAATATATATATCACWTCSCAGCTACYGAATCSGGCGAAGGAGAGGGTGCTATACTGCCGACATGGACCGCAGTTGACTCTGGCAACGTACGGACGCAGAGAGARTTAATGGAGAACATGCGCAAAGACGGGTGGAATGTTGAAGTAAGGCTCCCCAGAACGGTTGCTTCTACCAATCGCTCACCTATGTTTATTCCTAGTACCACCGGTGCGTATGAGACGTCTTCCCTCRACCGGCGTGCTAATTTGGGTCAGAATTCCAATTTCGCCGGATCGGCCGATCGAGGTATGCTCAAGTGATCTTGACACATGAAMYCGTGCTCACCGTAKTGCTATAGGATAACTACCTGGATGCCTATCTTCGTGTAATCAAAGAGACYGACCCGTTGTCCACATGCTTGGTGTTCAATTGTGGTATGGGTGCYGTGCGAACCACATTCGCCATGGTGGCCGCATGCATCGTTCGTAGGAAACAATTCCTCGATCGAGGACTTCARGACCCTTATGCGGCGARGTCAGTAGGGTCGGTGTCCGGCCTAAGTACGGTAAGCACAGTACYAGAAGGTGACTTTCAACACGTCTGAACGTATTGCATCATTAGCCGTCAGGTAAGACACAACCTGTGAGCTRTTGCCAGTTAAGATCATCATTCCTACGTGTAAACTAACCTTGTCTAGCCCACGAATGTCAAGATCCTACAGGCCCTCGAGCAAGCCAGCGCTCAGCAAGACATGAATAGGTCCCTTCTCCGCATCACGTACATTTTGCAAGAGGGTGAGCCAATTGAGCCTCGGTGAATGGTCTCAGGATTGATACCATTTGCTTTCAGAACTCGACAAGAAGAACTCCCAATCAGCCATAGAGCTCCTCCTCACCCATCCTTCTCTGTTGGAGTCACTWAGGAAGGCGCATATGGGTAACTATGGCGTCATCCTCAGCCTYATAGGATGCTTGGAACATGGCGTGAAGGCGAAGAAGCTGGTCGATAAGGTCATTGAYGTTTGTACGTCCTCACTRACACCCTTCGTCTTCAYGCTACGTTCTAACTTGCACAACTAGGCGACCATGTGGTGAACCTCAGAGAAGAAATCTTCACGAACAGGGTTCGCTACTCTCTCACCACCGCCGTCGACGACAACCAAAGGGAGAACTACCTGAAYAAGGCGGTCAARTCTCTCGAGAAATAGTAAGGGTATCGCTCCATGATYGYGGAGGAAACAATTTCCCTAAGAAAGCACAGCTTCTTCGCCATTGCCTTCGCCAACTATGTTGAGATGCAAGACGACTTCAAGCAATCATTTGCCGACTGGCTGAAGGTGAGTTGCATCACATGCGAACTCTTACATCATGTAAGAATGCTCATGATTATCTAGCCACGCACTGAAATCTGGACGTAAGTATCTCATGCGCCATATAGATTGGCATATTCAACATCCGCTATACAGTCAGGTTACATTCTTGCGCAAGTCTCATGGCTCACGATTGAACGTTTTCGCGCCCATCAATGATCTCTCTGCCCTGTCCAAGACGGGTGCAGCTGATCGTGCACTTCTGCCTAGTAAGCAGGGCGACCTCACGGTCGCTGGCGGCCAGATCCTAGGAGACGAGTATTCCGATCACGTTGTCAAGGTTGATMAWGWTTTAAATGSAGATGGTGGCTTGCATGCTGATGCAATTATCATAGAAYCGCAGTGGTATCATTCTACGGGAAGGGTGGGATTCGTTNAACTTAACTCATGTTTACGGCGCTCACAGTAGACTCTCCAGCACACTGCTCAAATCCGACCAGTGGATCAGTCGCCAGAGTCATGTAGCAAACGGTGTGCGCGGYGCAATCAACTTCCGCAATATTCCGGGCACGAATATCTATGCTCTYGGACAACCCACCCTGGAGGCMATCGACGAGGTCGTGCGCCGAGTGCATTTCGCTCACCCGGAGGCTTCACGAATCATGTGGATTACGCTACGTGAGGAGCCTATYGTGTACGTCAATGGTGCTCCGTACTGCCTGAGAAGAGAACGCTTCTCCTTGCGCAACATGAAGGGTGAGCRCCTGATCTTCAAAAAGTATATCCAGTCGGGTCTCAAAGTTGCTAYCYACAGACTATGGTGGCATATCAGCCACACGTCTRGAAATGCTGGAAGAGAGGCTTCGCGAGGATGTCGTGAACGAGGTGAATGCCTTTGGTGGGCGGTGAGTACASAATACTGTCCTGCCATATATGCTGTCTCATGTCGTTTCAGCCTTCTGCTACACACAGAGACATCCGATGGCTCGGTCGTCCCCATATGGGAAGAAGTACAGAGCGAGAACGTCATGGTTCTRAAGGACGTGATGGCCGAACGCAAGCACGTCAAGGACGGYGTCGAGCTCAGCTAYGCGCGGATWCCTATCACGGCGGAACGACCCCCGGACTTYTCTGACTTGAGCGAGCTGATTGAAGTCATGATACGCTGCAACACGTCCGAGGCCCCRATTGTCATAAACTGTCAACTAGGACGGGGGCGAAGCACGCTGACTGCGGTGAGATCGAKKATCGTCCCTGTAGCATCAACATCAACATWCTRACAGTCCTGCTACGTACAGGTCATTCTKCTGCTCATCAAACAATGGCTYGCMAGGGCCACTCGACTGCGGGATCCGTCGACTCCTGGACCAATGAAGAGGTCGATGACTATGTCGTCTATCACGAGCATAGACGGCGTCGTTCCACACCAYGCYCCTCGTCACTCGTACCAGATCATCAACAGTGCGTGYGATGCGTGYGCRTYGGAYGYCYTGCAKYGCTGACMGATCGTCYACAGAYCTYCTCCGCGTCATWCGCAAGGGACCYATGGTGAAGCAAGCCGTRGACGAYGCCATCGAYCAATGCTCCGARGTCTTCAACCTGCGGGAYTCRATCGAAGAGGCRCGKGCYCGTGCTGAAGAAGCGACSGATGAGGGGCAGCGGCGGTTGCATGCGCATCGCGGCTTGCAGAACCTCCGTCGGTACTTCGAGCTCATCATATTCCAGGCGTACCTGCAGTCAATAGAGCCCGACACGATGCAAACGCATGAGTCCTTCGAGTCCTTCGTGAAAGATCGACCTGGTRCGTCTTCMCAAYYRCKMAYYTCCNCCCAGNNCTMAYRTYGTTCGGRAGATCAGTCATCAAGACTTTTGAGAAGGAACTCATGTCGGAGGACCTCAACACTCTCAARCCTTTGGAGAGGGTTGGCGAAGCGGAGGGTGTCGCGCTGCCAGACGAAGTGCGCAAGGTCGTCGCGAACCGATCTGGAAGCATCCTCTCCGCGTCGACGATCCTGAAGAGCGACTACTTYGTGAACCTGCAGAAGATGAGCTTGCCCGAGTAMGTRGYGATGYGYTGGCGAAGGAAGGTGAWTTGYGCTGANTACATTCGYAGGCGGATCGAGGGAGCACCGAATTTCAGRCGTGTGCCGCTTGCTCTACGATTGGTTTCGAAGGCTGCRTCGTCTCCAGGCTCAGAGGGCCATGATGGGATCGACTTCGTGGCTGCTTGTGAGGACAAGTGGGTGTGTGGCAGGTACGTCTCTGTCACTGCTCGGCCACAAGTCAAAGTTTYCTCTGAAKCTGACGTCTTCCTTGCAGCGGCATGCCYTCGGTTGACGGGTAAGCTAGWTCTGAATAAGTTGGACTTCGTGTACTGACGTGTATGCAGTCTGAGGAGAGCGCTSCARCGAGTAAATGCGCACCCGGGRGGTCRYAACAARGTCTACTGGACATCACTGAGAGAGGTTGGTCCCACATYATTGCGTCWCTCGTCTGTGAATTGACATCCGCCAAGGAACCGGTGATATATGTTGCTGGACGCCCGCATGTTCTTCGTCTCGTCAACAAGCCTCTTGAGAATGTCGAGTGAGTCCCAAGCATRTATCTCATTTGATTCTCCTGACGACATGCTTCAGAGCGACTGGAGTCACTACTGCGGTTGTCGAAGCAATGGAAGAGAACCTGAAGCGAGATGTTCTCCGGGAAGTGCACGAGGGCAATGGTCGGATTCTCCTTCACGACGAGGTGGAGGAACGACCCGGTGTCTTCACTATCATCCCCATCTGGGAAGAAGTGGAAGAAGAGGATATAATGACCCCACGGGACGTCTACGAGCTCATGGTCAAAGAAGGCTACAAGGTTRGTGATAGCAGTGCTTTGCAAGATCTGTACTGATCCGCGCGATGGCAGGTGGACTATGACCGGGTAGCTGTGGTACGTACTTGTCTCTTGTTYATYCATGATCATCCATTGACGTATAGTCTGTCTAGACCGACGAGCAGGCACCTCTTCCGGGTGCTCTTTCGCAATTRTTGCAGCGCGTTCGATCGGGCCTCCAGAGCAATGAGCCTGCGGACTTCATCTTCAACTGTCAGATGGGGCGCGGTCGTACAACTACTGGAATGGTAACGGCCTGTTTGATTGCTACCACGACAACATGGGAACATGAGCGGGAAGAGATGCTCAAAGAAGACGAGCCCAATGCGCACGTCCTGGAGCAATTTGACTCCATGGACGGGCCGTCTGAGGAAGAGGCTTACCTGCAAGGTGCGTGAGGATCCTYCACGGCCATTAGATGAGCTTATCAAGACWCCTCGCAGGCGAATACAAGGTCATTCTGCAGCTAGTCAGCGTGCTCTCGCACGGGAAACTCGCGAAGCGCTTGACGGATCGTGCCATTGACCAAATGCAAGAYGTCCAGAACCTGCGTAAATCGATCTATGAGTACGCCTGTCCCTTTATACACCGCTGGAGTGAGACCRGCAGAATACTGATCGCGAGTCCYGTTCCGCATAGCTACAAGCTCAARGTCGAGGCATGCGAGAAAGGCAGCGTAAAGCGGCGCAAGATGATGGAYCTCGCTGTGAACTACCTGTGAGGAGCATCTCGACATCCGYGTATAATCTGATTGCTGACTCGTTGGCTGTGCTTTCTGCCGTCATCCTCCAGATACCGCTATGGCACGTTGATTGTGTTCGCAAACTATCTCATCGAAATGCGTGAAGGGAAGACGGAGGTGAGCTTCCCTGCGTGGTTGCAGGAGAGGCGGGAGATCACTATGCTGCTTGGGCGGCGGTCTTTGGACTGAGTAGAGATAGTTCTGTTCTATACCACTCTGTACTGCTACCGGCTTGTGTCAATGTAACCACTACGGACAAGGCAGAGCGCATCAGGATCATGATGAGCTGAGCACCTCGGCCGAGCTGGACGTGGACGACGTTGTGGAGGCGCCCGGAGGAGGAAGAAGGATAAATATCAGTCGCCGTGGCAGCTGCACGTGATGGGAGAGCTGGCTCACCGCCTCGAAGGCTGCTTGAACGTTTGAACTGTTCCCGCCACCGCCCACTGCGCTTCGCTCGTCGACGTCTCCAGCATTCTCACCTCGCACGGCCTTCTTTTCTTTTCTGTCCTTCACCACCATCCCCCTTCGCGCACGCCGCGCCCGACGTCCTCCACGACTCCGCTAACGAAGCCGCCTTCGTTTACCTACACCGCCGGCTGGTATAATTCCTTCTCACACTCTCCCCTACCCCTCTACCCCCCNTCGTCCTCCCCCATGTTAATCTCGCGAACCCTCGCGCGGACCCTCCTCTTTCTCTCGGTGAATGCCCTCCTTCACTCATATGCCCTCCCACATCAAGACCGCGATGTCGCACTTTCAAGACCCCGAGCTGTTGCGCCTATAGCCCGTGATCTGTTCGGTAACGGGGGCAGTGTTGGGGACAGTGGCAACAGCGGTACCAGCGGCACTGGCACCTCAGGAACCGGTACCAGCGGAACTGGTACTGGTACAAGTGGTACTGGGACCGGTAACAGCGGTACTGGGACGGGTGATGGCACTGGAACTGGTACTGGCAGCGATACCGGCAATGGTACTGGTAATGGTACTGGCAACGGTACCGGGACTGGTACTGGAACTGGAACTGGGACCGGTACTGGTACAGGGACTGGTACTGGGACTGGAACCGGTACTGGAACTGGAACGGGCACCGCGACTGGTACGGGTACTGGTACGGGTACAGACACTGCGACGACCACCGACACTGCTACCAATGGCCAGCAGACGGGCACAGGGACTGGCACTGGCACTGGCACGGGGACGGGCACAGACGCGACCCCCACTAGCCCAACGGCTCCAACAGATCAAACTCCCACTTCTACCCCCGATGTCACCCAGCAGGTCACCACCAACAAGGATGGCGATACCGTCACTGTCAATGTTACCGTCACCCCTACGTCCCAGCAGACGTCCTCTGCGACCGCCGGCGCAGACCAGAGCAAGAAGTCGAGCAGTTCGCAAGGCATTAGCAAATCGACCATTATCGGTCTCTCAGTCGCGGGAGGAGTGGCGTTAATTGGTATCATCACCTTCGTCGTCTGGAAGTTCACTCGCAAACGGTTCGACGACGACGACTTTGACCGTGAGTATCATGCATTTTTTGCCCCGTGGTCATGCCTGCGCGCATAGTCTCCACCGTGAGACATGTGCACTGGATTTCCAGTCGCCGTGTCTGCCCTTGACTTCACGCGCGGCCACCATAGCCGCAGTATGAATTCTCCCGTAAGCGGCGTCAGGCGTTGTCAAGCGAACCCTACCATAGGGTTCATGTAGTTCCAGCGACAGCGTCGACCTCAACGCGTGAGGGCAGCTGACTTTGGGCACTATGCTGACACCGTTTTCTACAGACGAGGCTATCAAGTGGCCTGAGCTGAATGCTCATGGCGAGGAGCCCACGCACGCACTTCCCACGAACAGGACCGGCGGTGCGGGGTTTGAGACATCGTCCCAGGTTAACCTGACCCGCCCCNGATTCTCGCGCAGGCAGTGTTGCCGCATCTGCAGCCGGTTCATCCGTCGACCTCTATTCCTCCCGTGATCCTTACGCAGTCCCCCCCTCTCCCTCACCTCAATCCGAATGTCACCCAACCGTATCGCGATGACCCTAGCGGAGCATACTACGACAACGATCCGTACGCAACAGCGCCCCCTTCGGAAGCCATCCCCATGACGCAAATCAACCGTTCGCGCTCACCTGCACCCCCAATGGGCTACGGATACGCTGACGGGCGGGTAAGCCCTGGACCCCAGCAGGCTTTGGGCGTTGATCCTCGGGCGAGGAGCCCAGGTCCCGGCGCGTTGTATGCGGGCACGCCAGCGCCTCAAGCTGGGCGTATGTCGCCCGGCCCCGGGATGGCGTATGGGCCTGGCCCCGGATACTGAGCGCGCCCCATGGRCTGCGCGTGGRTGCGGGCGATGTGGGTGGCTGGACCATGCACGGGAATGGTGGATTGGAGAATTGAGTTGGAAGAAGGTCTGTTATAGACGGCGACGGAGGCCAAACGCAGGATACGCTTGGGCGGTCGTCCGCCGAGCATTGGACTCGGCCCCACATCGCACGGATCGATACCCGCGCAGAGCAACGCCTCACGTACACCAGCCGACGAGCAGGCCGGTCCACAAGCATGCCGACCAGCTATCGAAAGGCTTCGTCACCTCACGCCGAGTCGGAACTGTCGGTGAGACGAGGGGGAGGTTGGGACCGGACTAGACGTGTGTGCATGTTGTCACTGTCGTTCCGTATCGTTTACGTCTAATGCAAGCTGTTGGACTTTTGCGACGGCAGATGTCTTATAGGGCTCGAACCATGCGCGGCGTGAACGTCTGTCTGTGTTGGAAACTTGGAATGTTGCTCGCTCGTGGCCCTTTTTGCCTACCCTGCCCACCCACGCTCGTTGTTCCCTCCCTGCCCCCTCCGCGTACGTTATTCTTATCATGCTGTCGTCTGTCGTCAACCAACTGTCCTCGTATCGCCACCACCATCGCCTGTTCACATATCGCACTCTATCTCGCATACGAACCTTTGCGTCTCAGACGCGTCCCCTCCTTTTAGCAGACTCCCTCGGACCACCGCTCGTACCACACTATGATATACCATTCAATCGTCGGGACGTTCGCTCGTTCACCTATTTTCGTCTCTCTATCCCTCCCCCTTCCTCTCTGTCCATCCCTGCCCTCCGGATTCTAGACATGCTATTTTGTTCTCGGCAGATTTCTTCCTGTTTTGCGCTCCAGGAGCGCTAATTACCTCCCCCGGTTGCGGACTTGTAAGTATTATGGCCGGCTACTACTGCCCACTTGGCGTGTGCCCGGCAGCGCGTTCACGACGGCAGTCCTTCAGCGCCGCAAGTGAGGTAGGTCCAGGCAGTGGCAGTGGTAGTGGTACCAGCGGATACCGAAGGGGACGCGGTCGTGCTGCACTGCAGTAGCTGGGTCTACGACGCCATCTGTGTGTTCGCCTATGAGTACTTACAGGCTTGCTTCGTACAACACGAACCTGCCCAGATCTAGAGAGACTCAGAGCATAGTGTAGCCCCGCCATTCACCGTCACCTGTGCCGCAGATTTTCGCCCGCTAGTTGGGATTTAGCCACGCTCGCAGGCCACTTAGGCTCACACCGGACAGCCATACGAATCCTAGTAAGTACTGAGTCGACCATTCACGCTCGTTGCACGATCACACGAGAAATAACGCATATACGGCATCACAAACCATAACCATTCATGCAGCTATCGACAACGTTAACATCATCACCGTCGCACCAGACCCAAGGGGCCCGGGCTCCCAGCGTAGTACTACTAGTAGTATACAGGCAAGGAGTATGTACCGCTCTATACTACACGTTGTTACAATCCGCGAGAGCTCGCTGCTGTACGGCCGCAGCCAGCAGTGCGCGGCGCACCACGACGACGACGACGACGAGGAGAACGACGAGGTCCCTGATCCTTCTGAGGCTCTGTACCTGAGAGCCCTCAATCTCCGTCGACGCGTGTGCATAAATATCCGGGGGTGGTCAGAAGGACGGCCGAGGCCGATGAGAAGGGATGGTCGGACGAGGTATGAGGCGACAAAGGCATAAGAGGGGGTGTACCTGTTACCAGTCTTGCCGGCCGTCACCGGTACTGTCGCTGCACGACTCGGAGAAAGGAGGAGAAAGGAGAAAGGGTGGGTGGAAGGGGAAGATAGATAGATATATGAATATACATTATGTGCTGGTTAATAAACTGCGACCGTGGTGGTAATCGTGCAATGGGTGCAGACGCGCGAGCAAAGTGCGATTAGAGAGAGGCAGATTCAGAAGAGAGGGCAGAACGACGGATGAATGAACTTTGAACAATGAACGGATGAAGAGGAAAGAGTGTATGTGCAGAAAGAGAAAATGCGCAGAACGAGTAGAGAGCGTGAGTGCGAATCGTCGCTGAAAACAGAAGAATTGCAACGGTCGTTCAACGGAAACGGCGCGAGACGAGGCAGCACTGAGAAGCTCAGACTAGCGAGGGGGAGAGGGGAGATCACGTCAAGAACGCCATCTCGCTCAACCGCCTGCTCTCATCGTCCTCAATAAAATGCGCCTGGTGCAAGATACTCCCCCGCGAGTGCATCGTCGGCGCGACCGGCTGGCGCGGGCGCAGCCCGACGCCCGTCGTCCGGCCCTGCAGCGGCACCGCCAGCCCGCCTCCTCCCGCGCCCRTGCCCGGGAACGACGACGGGGGCGGCGGGKGGGTGGTGTTGCTGTTGGGTGTATGASGGCGACGCGGGGGAGGTGCGAGGCGTCGTAGTATTTCGAGCGCTTCGCGTGCGGGTGCTGCGAGGTGGAGGTGGAGGTGGAGGTGGAGGGGTCGATGCTCGACCGGGGCCGCACCTGCAG
Source organism: Trametes cubensis (assembly GCA_029747595.1). Lineage (NCBI taxonomy): Eukaryota > Fungi > Basidiomycota > Agaricomycetes > Polyporales > Polyporaceae > Trametes > Trametes cubensis. The sequence continues at coordinate 1,425 of JAPEVG010000272.1, read as the reverse complement.
CTTCGCGGTGAAGCCGCCCGCRAAGGCGCGGCGCAGGTTCGACATGGACGACGCGCCACGGGCGTTGTGCGAGCTCTGGTCCAGTAAAACTCGTCAGCCATCGCCCTCCGTCTAGCTTACAAGAAAGCGGAAAAGAGCCACTCACACTCACGTCCACCGTCGCCGCCCTCTTCCCAAACAAGCTAAACGACTTGCGCCCCGCCTGCATCTCCGCCGCCTGCTCCGCCGTCTGCACCCTCTGCGGGCGTGCGTGCGGGCGCACCGCCGCCAAAGGCACCGTCTGCGCGGGCATCCCCCCAGCGCCAAACTCGCCCTCGTCCGAATCTCCTCCGTCTTCTCCGTCCTCCTCTTCCTCGATCGAGGTGGACTGCGCGCCTTCGGCGCTGACGTCGCGCTCCTCGGACTCGCTGAACGACTCCTCGATCGAGGACTGCATGATCCCGCCCACGCGCGCCTTCGCGTTCGCGTTCACGCTGGGGTTCGCGCTAGGCACGCGCCTCGCCGACACGCGCACCCCGTGGCTCTGATCGGACGAGTGCGAGCTCGAGCCGTGCGAGATCGAGACGTCGCCGCGCTGGCACGACGCCGTCGTTNGGGGTCGGCAGCGTCGACTCTGCGCCGGAGGACGAGACGGTGCGCGTGGGCGAGAGCGCGGGGAGCGTCGTCGCCCGGCTCCCGCTCCCGCTGCTCGTCGAGCTGTCTGTGTGCGCGAGCTGGGGAGGGTGAGGCTGGGATTGCGCCTGCGCTTGCAGTTGAGACTGCAAGTGACCAGGACGGCCCCGCGCGTGCTGCCCCTCGTCAGACGTGCTCCCCTCGGAATCAGACGGGGCTACGACGGCGACCGCAACCGCGACAGCGTGCGCGGCGTGTACAGCGTCCTTCTTCGCGGGAGACCCGCGGACGCTCCCGGGCGCGGCGACGACGATTGGGGGCGGCTTCTCCTTGCGCGGCTTCGCGCGGACGGTCCCCGCGGGGGACGCTGCCGCCTTCTCGTCTTGCGTCAACGCCGAGGTTGAAAAAGTGAGGGAGGGGCGCGGTGATTCAGTGAGCGGGGATTGCTGTTGTTGTTGTTGTTGGACGGAAGACGCCGCGGCGGAGGTGGAGAGCGGGGTGGGGCCGTCCGTCGCGGCCTGCAGCCAGCGCGAGACTTTCTCCGTCACCGCGCTCGAGTTGGACGGGCTGTCGGGCTCGGCGGGGAGGGGCACCACCGTCGCCACCACCGTCGCCGCCGTGTTCGTCTTCGCATCCATACTCTTCGTCTTCGTAGGCGTGTCTGTGCCTCGCTCGCCCTGGCTCTCACTCGACCTCCTCTCCCCATCTTCACCCTCACGCCCCTCCACCACCAGCAACTCCCGATTCCTCGCCAACCACGCCTCCCTAATCTTCCTCGCCTCGCTCTCGCCTCCCTCCCCTCCTGTCCCTGCC